>JAPSGF010000072.1:465373-597225 GCA_035772895.1 Perdix hodgsoniae
GGGTAATTCTGCTTTGAGAAAACTGCAGCTAGCTTGGATCTCATAGCTTGAAACAAAATGACTTTGCATCTGCATGGAATGCTTTGGAAAATGCAGTGTGTATTGTGGCAAGGAAAATGAAAAGTGGTTTTTGTTTCCTTCTGTTTACTGTTGGTATAGAGCTCCCAGTACAAGAAAGACAGGGAGCTGTTGCAGGGGGTCCAGAGGAGAGCCAGGAAGATGATCAGGGGACTGGAGCACCTTTCCTATGAGGACAGGCTGAGGGAGCTGGGCTTGTTCAGCCTGGAGAAAAGAAGGCTGTGGGGTGACCTCATTGCAGCATTTCAGTACCTAAAGGGAGCCTACAGACAGGAGGGAAATCAACTCTTTGAAAGGGTAGATAACTGCAGGATGAGGAAAAATGGTTTGAAGTTGAGGGAGGGGAGATTTGGGTTGGACATCAGGGGGAAGTTCTTTACAGAGAGAGCAGTGAGGTGCTGGAACAGCTGCCCAGAGAGGCTGTGGATGCCCCGTCCATCCCTGGAGGTGTTCAGTGCCAGGTTGGATGGGGCCCTGGGCAGCTTGGGCTGTTATGAAATGTGGAGCTTGGTGGCCCTGCATGTGGCAGGGGGTTGGAGCTTCATGATCCTTGAGGTCCCTTCCAACCCTGGCCATTCTGTGATCCTTAGCTCTGCTTTTCCTCACTTCCAGTTTTGCAGTAAAGATTACTTAAGGTCTGTTGCTTGTTAGCAGGTTTAATTTGGTTTTCTGTTTAACTGTACTAATCAAGCTTTTGCCTTTCAGCGTGTTTCTGTGTTATGGGTCCTTCATCTTCCTGAGACCTTGGCACTCTCTGTGTGAGTACCTTCCATAATACTGGGTTTAGTGCTTATTAAGAATTGATGTGTATTAATTTCCACCCCTACTGTAGTTCTCCCAAGGAGAGCTGAATGGAGGATTGTTAAGTAGATGCTATAGCACTATACAGTCTCCTCTTGCTGGCTGAATCAGAATTCACAGCACTACTTGCTTCATTTCAAGGACTGTTTTTTAATACTGTCTGTTGAGATGAAAGATTGAAGCAGTTCTGGCAATGCAGCCCTTTTTTCACACAAGTTGAGTAAACTCTTTGAAAATAGAGTTCAGATTAAGATAGAGTAATGTAAAGCAAAGTTACAAAGCATATAATGTAGTTGAAGAGACAAAAGGATTGACACTTGAAGGTATAAAGAAAGGGTTGGAGATTCATGATCCTTGAGGTCCCTTCCAACCCATTCTGTGATTCTGTGACTTGGTAAGCTGGAAGACTGATTACAGCAACTAAATCTCTTTTGTGTTTTTTTGCCTAGTGCTTGAGTAAGGATGCCTTAAGAAGAAAACCATGGATAAATATATTAAAGTGCAAAAAATTGGAGAAGGATCCTTTGGGAAAGCGTTTCTTGTTAAAGATAAAGAAAACAACCAGCAGTATGTTATTAAAGAAATTAACATCTCTAAGGTGAGTGATATTATTAATTACTGATCTATTGTTTTTATATTCCTGTTTCCAAAAATCATTATTTTCCTTTTGAAGATGTCAAATAAAGAGAGAGAAGAATCAAGGAGAGAAGTTGCTGTACTGGCCAACATGAAACATCCAAATATTGTCCTGTATAGGGAGTCATTTGAAGGTAAGATGAATAAAGTAGAGCCCAAGTTGATAATGACCGTGTACTGCATGTGGTGTAAAAGTCAATGTTTTCTTTCTGTAACAGTGTTTCCATCCTTGTATCTCTTCTTTTTTTTTTCTGGTTATAGTTTCTTGCAATTGCCAGGTTGCAACAGTTAAATATTGAATAAATATTCCCATTGCTTCCTTATGTGATTATGTTTTGGATGATGCTTAAATGAAAGGATTGTGCTTTTTTTGGTTTTCTTGAGGATAAATCTCCTTGAACGCTTCTGTGTAGTTTATTGGATGCATGTGTGTGTTAAAAATCCACGTGGTCTGAAGTTGGATACTGACAAACTGGCAGAAATGATGTAATCTCACTCTCTAGTCCTTGGTAGTTATGGTCATATCATTGCTTTCGTGGGTAGAAGAATAGTGGTGATTGCTTCATAAGCTGTAAAGGAAGGAGAAATTTAATCCTACATTATTTTCACAATGACTGTTCTGGGGAATAAGCAGAACAGATACAAGTTTGCAAGAACCTGTCATCTAGAATGATAATGCTGTTTTTTAAAAAGCCCTGAATATTATTTGAAATGCTGCTTAAACGCACTGCTCTTGTATCCTTTCGTTCCTGATTTTAAAAAGCCTTTTAATTTGGGGGTTTTAATTTTTTTCTGTTCATTAAGTGAGAATTGTGTCATAAACGCAAAACCAAGGTCTTCTGATTTCTAAATCTGCATTTCTCTGTTCTGTATGCTAGAGGCTTGCTCTTTAGGACTGATTTTATTTGATTGTCTTTGCTTTTTACGAGGTAGGTCGTGTAGTTCACTGGATTTCATATTGCTTCTTTATTGCTGAAGCATGTTGTCTTGGAATGACATATTAATTTGGTTTATGAAACAGAACTATTTCAAAACCAGGTTTGCAAGGAATCCAAACTCCTAGGATCATCTGTTTAAAATAATTCACATTGGAAATCTTAACAAATATACAAACATCTGTAAGCTTAGAATTTCCAGAGGCTGAATTTTAGAGGCGTTCTGTGGGAGGCTTATGTGACTCTGCTTTGAGTTTGAAAGTTGTAACTATTTAATTAATTCTCTTCTGAGCAGCATGTGATGCATATATTCTTCTCCAAACTGTGTCTGATCTGTGAGTAGTGCAGGTCTTGAGTGACATACTTGAGTTTATATTCATGAAATGCTACGATTTTTATTGATACGCTGGTAACTTGCAGCATGTTCCTGCCTTGTAATTCGTTCAGTGGTAGCTGGGTAAGATTGCTTTGTGGAACAAAGCCATAGCTTTTTATCAGATGTATTATATATGTTAAACTCTCGCAGTGACAACTTGCATAGGATTTTTGAAAGTTTCCACAGATTTTATGCATAAATAGGACTTTGCCACCTGAAAGTTTTACTACCAGACTTCATTCTCTGAAATCACAGTCAAGTCTGAGGTGAGAGCTGGTGGTTGCCACTTCATACAAGTAATACCTTATCCAGGTAAATCAGCATGAAAGAATTAAGAAGATGGAGGCAATTAACTGAGTTAAATTTGCAGTTCTCTGTTTTTAGGGTAGGGTTTCTTTGGGATGTTTGCATCAGTGAACAGGTTTGAGAATTGTCTTATCATATTCATAAGGTGACATCTGTGATTTCATTGTAAATCATAATGTATTATAAATAGAAAAATGTGTATTTTTTTATTATATGAGTTGCAGGAAAAAACAAAGACAAACCTTTGCAGTACAAGTTGCGTTAAAGATGGGTAATTTGTTTCCTTTGTTTGTAATATTTAGTTTTGTATTGCAGAAAATGGTTGTCTGTACATAGTAATGGATTACTGTGAAGGAGGAGATCTCTTTAAAAAAATAAATGCCCAGAAAGGAGTCTTATTCTCTGAGGATCAGGTAATTAGCAAATTGCTGCCCTAGTATTTTGATGCATGATTTCTTTTTTGCATTAGTTCTAACTTTGGCTCAGTTTGGTGGGTACTGTTTCTTAGCCTATTTAGGAAGTTTCTAAACTGTGCTGGTTGTTGCCTTGGCCATGGCGTTGTCTTTTATGTAGCTTTTAAACCTACAAGATATTATAGCATAGGATTTTTGTTCTTTGATACTGACCTCAATTTATCAGCATTTGTTTCGTGCTTCCTTGCTTACAGATTGTACAATCAAGGAAAAAATAATATAATTGAAAAGTTGTACAATCAAGGGAAAATAATATAATTCAAAAGTACTATCAAAAATAGATATATAGTCAGGGTGTGAAAATAAACCAACAAAAGAGTTGGGCACAAGGGTAACAAAGAGAAAATAGGTGGAACGCTTACCCGTGCAGAGGGCTTGCTGCAAAGGGCTCCAAAGGAGTGGATCTCTCAGAAGAGATCCTTCCTCCCTGGCAGTCAGCACTTAAATGGGTCTGGAGAGGTGGAGCCTGGCTCCACCCCTTCCTGCAGCACAGGTGAACTGCTTTCATCTGTGCTCCCAGGGCTGACATACTGCTTGCCTCAGATAACTAATGAAAGGTTCAGGCTGTGATTCAGCAGCTCCCATACACAGATTATTTCTGTATTTTTTTTCTTGTTCTGTATTTTATTATCTGTAGCCAGTAGGAACACCTCAAACTCAGTTTACCTTTGGTTGGAAAGTCTTGTTAGATCAAGATCTGTTGGTGGGGTTTAGAGCAGGGTAATCATGAAAACTTCTTAGGCGCAAGTTGCAGAACTTTTCATTTGCTGCTTTGGACTCAGTTACAGGAAGAATTTAAAATGGGAAAGTAGAAAAAAATACATTAGATTATACCGTAATTTTGACATTTGTGTACTTGTAAGTTGGGTACATGGAAGCACTCTTCACATGAGAAAAATTCTGCTGATAGACCCTTTGTGTATTATGATGTTTACAGCTTCTCAAAAAATGTGAAGGTTGCTGCTTTATTTATAATCTTCTAGCTGTATATTGTTTGTTACTTTTCTCTGTGAAATCTGATTTGTACTGTTTTTAAAGTAAAATGCATAAAGCATACTTGCACTGATTAGAGCAAAAGTATAATCTTTAAGGTGCGAGTTTCTTGTTCGGAACATTTTTTGCCAATCTAATTTGTACTGTATGCATTTTGTTTGCTATACTATATGTGATGAAATAATAATTTGAGGCTTAACATCTGACTTGGCTAGCACACATTTTTCATTTGAAAATCTGTATTATGGTGTCAGTACTGCTAAGGCCTTAATGGTAGTATGACATAAATGAAAACAGGCTTGTGGGAAGAGGGTAAAAATCTTACAGAACTGATTTGATAATGTCTTCAGTAATGTGACTGGAGAAACTTCTAGATAAATCAAGTTGCTGTTGTTACCTTTCCTCTTTCATACATAGATTCTGGATTGGTTTGTCCAAATCTGTTTAGCACTGAAACATATACATGATAGAAAAATCTTACATCGCGACATAAAGTCACAGGTATGTAGGCAATCTTTCTTGAAAAGTGAATTCCCTTCCTAAGCGATTCCATCTATCTTGGTAGTGGAAGTTGGCAAGTAGATGAAAATAATCCTTTTACATAAATGGCAATTTATGTAAATGGCATAAATGGTACTGGCAATGTATTTTTTTTTTCTTCAGAATTGTTCAGAAGTGGTTTAAATGGTATTTTTAGAAACAGAAAAGAAGCTATTTCAGTATTATTGGAGTCGATTTTTTTTCTATCTCCACAAGTAATTGTATTTTAGAATGTTCAGCAGTGTTCTCTGTAATTATGCTAAAGCAGGACAAGAGTAAGTCTGGTGTTTTACAGCCATTAATGCCAGTGTCTTCAGAGTAATTGAACTATAGAAAACGTTATCTTTAAAACATGCTGAGAACAAAAAGTGTGCAATTGTATGAATGTTCTGATTAACAGACTTCTTAAAATTTCTATGCCAAGAATATATTTTTAACCAAAGATGGAACAATACAGCTGGGAGATTTTGGAATCGCAAGAGTTCTGAACAGGTAATTTATTATTATTTATTTTTTTTACTGCTGATTTCTCTGAGATAATCTAAATTGCTTTGATTTAGGAGAATATAATCAGTGTGTTTCATGTGAGTTCATGTTCACCCTTACTTTTTCCTTAGTACTGTGGAATTGGCTCGCACTTGCATAGGAACACCATACTATCTATCACCTGAAATATGCCAGAACAGGCCTTACAACAATAAAAGGTACTAATAATTATTTAATATTTGTGGTGAGGAAAAGAAAGTGAGTCCTTTAGGAATACAAGGCTCTTCTTTTCATGTGATGATGATTGTTCATCTCTCACTTGAAAAGACAGCTTCTCCACACAGACAGGACCTTAATTGTGTAATGTAAAGCAGTACGATGTAGAGATGACTTCACTTAGTTCTTTGGCTTCTAAATCTAAGCTGTCGTCTTCATAATGGCTCTGCTTTTGCCTGTGTACATGTTGCTGCCTTGATTTATGAACATGAAACTGCATTAAGAAAGAAATACGAAGGCAGTAATTGGATTGCTTTTAAGAACGTGCATGGGTAGTAATCTTTCAGGTAGTTTGCTTCTACGTTTATTACCTTGGCAAGTAGGTCCTGTATGGTAATGGTATCCCTAATGCAATGTAAGCATTCAGTGTCTGGTTAGTCTTACTCTGCATTAAGCTACTAAAATAGGTTCATTTTTGTTACTGTTTGCTAAAAAGATAAAAATGGTTATATTCCCTTGTCTCTTCGTTTCTTTTACATGGGATTTTTTTGTCCAGTTGTATTCAAACTAAATTCTGCAGTCTTCTAACGAGTGTGGGTAATGTAACCCAAATGTCAAACAATTTGTTTAGTTGAATCTAAGAATGGTATTTGCCACGTTGAGTAGTGGGTTGCTTTTTCTAAATTTCAAAGATCTTAAGTAAACATCTACGTTTAGAGAAAATAGACTTTTATCCAGAGTTTGTCTGGTTTCTCTGATCTCAGTGGTGCAAATGAAAAAGTATAAAATCTGAAGCCAAAAAAACCCTGTCTGTTTTTTTGGGTTGGCCTCGGTTTTGATTGTTAATATTTGGTTGGTTGATGAGGTTTTGTGCTCTGAGGAGTAGAGGATGTACATTCAAGGGAGACTGTAATTTATTCAAAATATTCCATTTTCTTTTCCTTTTCAAAGGTAAAGAGTTTGGTAAATATGTTATTTGGCAGTGCTAATCCCACAACAAACTCTAGGTTGTGTTCTTTTTTAGTGATATCTGGGCCCTTGGTTGTGTTCTCTATGAAATGTGCACGCTTAAACACGCAGTGAGTAGAAACTTCTTGCTTCTTTGAAAGGCTTCCTGCTGTTCCACAGATGTATTTCTGTTGATTCAGGGCTTTCATGGTGCCTGTTTAATATTACATTCAACATTTTAGTTTTCTTTTCCCATACTGACAAACAGTTGCTGTGTTTCGATTCATGCCAATCTCTTTTATTGTTTTGGTTTGTTGTTTTTTTCTGCTTTCAAGGTAAATATTCAATGAGGCTGAGTTAGCTGAAAAGTTGTTGGGTGTGTTAACAAATAGAATTCTTTTTTTTCTGAGGGCTTGACGTTTTCATTATATCTGAGAAGGCTTAAATATAGACTGCCAGCTTTTGTGTAGGTGGATTTGTATGCTTCCGTTTGGAACACTCATCGTTTTTAGAAAGAAAATCTGAAGTGAATAAGTTGCTTTTTTTTTTTAATTCGACAGTTTATCAGTTGTGATGGGAAGAAAAAAAAAACATTTAAATAAACCAAGTTGACAAAAAGAAATACAAGATCATATCAATTTGAGGGGAAAAAAAAAGGTTAGGTCATAAAGATAACATGAAAGCTTTTGCAATTTCTTCTTACATAGTCTTTTCTGAGGCAGCGGTGTTGATGAAGTTGCTTCTCTGGGGGTTGATAGCAATTTGTTTTCTGTAAGCTGGGTGATCCGTGCTGTTTTCTTTTAACTGTTCAAAGGAATTGAAATGGTGCGTGCTGCCTGCTGAGCTCAGGCTAGTCTAAACATTCCTTTGGATTTCCTGCTGAATGACTATAAATGCTTTACATTCTTTCATCTGAAATGCACTGTTTTAAAAAGCAGAAAGTGGAGCATTCAGGAGATCAGAGAAGATGGAGCAGATGCTGTTATACAGTTACAGTTATACTTAACTGCATATCACTATTCATCTAGATCTGGGGGACAGTATTTACTTGTAAGATATATATAAATATGGTATGAAGTAGTCATAGTGTAAAACATTCATGTAAAAGTGGTGTACTTGGCAACTAATTATTTTCAACTATTGATGAAAACTGTTGATGACCTTGGAAACTGACTTTGATATGCCCAGGCAGAAGAAGCTGTGGGCTTTTTTGTGTTTGACTGTATTTTCTTTTTTCTTATTTCCCCGCACCTTTTATTCAGCTTCACACGTAGGCAAGAAGTAACGTGTAGTAACTGTCTGGTTTTCTTACATGATACAGTTTGAAGCTGGTAACATGAAGAACTTGGTACTGAAGATAATCTCTGGATCTTTTCCTCCTGTTTCTATGCATTATTCCTATGACCTACGTAATCTACTGTCACAGTTATTTAAAAGGAATCCTAGGGATAGACCATCAGTAAACTCCATATTGGAGAAAAACTTCATAGCCAAACGGGTTGAAAAATTTCTCACACCACAGGTATGGAGTTGGTTTTAATTTAATTTAGCTAAGACATCTTAGGACTATTTTTTATTCCAGTGTCAATGCAGAGTATGAGAAAGTGAAGTAATGGTATTTCCTGAAGCTTTTATGCAAACTTTTTCATTTGAGAGAAGAAGGAGTCTTTACTATGAATTCCAAAAAAATAAAAATGAACACAATCTCAACTTACTGAAGTATTTGGAGGTTTCACAAACAAATTTAAATTGACATTATCTTAGGAGTATTATTTTGTATGTCTTTGTATACAGGGAAGAATTTTGGGTCAGGTGTCCATTTGATTGTATATGCACCTCTCTCATGAAGTGGTATTGTCAATGTCTTCAGCATCAATTCTTTATTATCATTTCTTCAATCCTTTTGTTGTTTGCAATTTGGAATTGCCTGAAAGCTTGTTTTGTGAGATATTGCTAAGTAAACATGATGTTTGAATTTCTTATATACATAACATAGAAGAAATTATTCAGTATTTTGTTTAGGATCTATTGATATATTTTGACAACTATTCAAGCTATTTTAATGTAAATCCAATCAAAAGAGATCAAGAACAATGAGCATTGATGTATGAGGTAAGTAAATACAGGAAGAGAAAGGACATAGAGAGAATTAATTCAAAAGAAGACCTCATTAAATGTAAATAATTCTGACAGACTCATTCTAACATAAAGAAATTTTGGGAGGAGGCCATATATAATTGGAATTTCATTTGTATGTGAAATAGGCTTTCAACTAATGATAGTTCATACTAAAACTCCAGTGAAAGGCCAGATTCAGAAGTCTTCACAGCAGACTTGTAAGAATAGTAGAAAATCTGTCTTTTAAAACAGTAAAGGCTTGATCAGATTTTACTCCTAGCAGCTAGAATGAAACTTCTATTTCTGATTAGTTGGACATGGTATAACTGGTAATAGGCTGCTACCTGATGATGTCACTGTTTTCTTCAGTTGAATACAAATATTTTCACACACTTTAGACAACTGATTCACTGATGTGTTCAGGTAAAAAAGAAAGAAAACTTTTAAGACAGAGAAAGAAATGACCAGGAAACATCTCTTATTGAATTTTCTGGTAACTGGTGCATACATGTGCTGTTGTCCTCTGCTTTCCCTCATCTGAGCAAGGAGATCCTGCATGGTTCTGTCGTCTGCAAAACATGACAGCTGTTGCTGAAATGCTGCTCTTAACTGCTAGAAAATCGGTCTTTCACATTTATATAAGTTCTTTCTTAATTTTTCATAGTCACAAGTCTGCTACCTGAGACAAAACAGGTACACATTTCATACACAGCTTTGATATTGCTTATTCTAAACCTTCCTCCTTGTCCTTAGTTGCATTCCACACTTTTTATATTGGGATTATAATTTCTGCCCTTTTTATCCTAGATAACCTATGTATATATGTATCTCATATATATCTTTTCATATTGGAAAGCATAGAAAAGCTAAAATCTGCAGGAATCTGTAAAGGACTGTGCTTTGACACAGGCTGAGAGAGTGAAATAAAATGTGAGAACTATACAGTAATCTAGAACAGACTGTTCATAAAACACATGGTTATGAACACTTCATCTTTACTCTAGTTTTTTAGTTAGGTCATAGTTCAGGTAATGTGCAACCTGAAAACCAGACTAAGTAGTTAATTAAAATGATTTTTATTAATATTTTTATTTTCAATTAATGATTCATTTTGCTTGGAGAAAAGAAGGCTCCGGGGAGACCTGATAGCAGCCTTTCGATATTTAAAAGGATACTATAAGAAGGAAGAGGACAAACTCTTTATCAGGGTGTGTTGTGATAAATCAAGGGTGAATGGAAAGGGAGATTTAGACTTGGTTATAAGGAAGAGATTTCTTACAACATAAGTGATGAGGCACTGGCACAGGTTGCCCAGAGCTATAGTGGAAGCCCCATCCCTGGAGACCTTCAAGATCAGGCTGGACCAGGTTCTGAGCACCTGCTGTAGCTGTAGGTGTCCCTGTTCATTGCGGGGGGAACCAGGTGGTGTTTAAGGGTCTCTTCCATCTCAAATGATTCTATGATTCTGCATCAGAAATGTTTGAAAATAACAAATCCAACTTCATTCCAATGCTGCTACATTGAATACGTAGTTTAGTATTGTTCTTACTTTTCACATAGGGTTTTAGTAAATGTTATTAGTTAAAAATTTAACTGAAAGAGGTATACAGACTTAATTGAAAATGAGTTCTTTCTAGCTTTGAACACAAATATTCTTGGCTAACAGTTGAACTCCTTTTCTAGCTTATTGCAGAAGAATTCAGTCACAAAACGTTTCACAAGTTTGGACCACATGCTGCACCAGGTAAGTAGATGTATAAAATGCTTTAGCTTAAGAATCTGGCAAGATAATTTGCCTGTCTTTGTTCTTGTGTTGGTTTTGGTGTGTTCTTGTACCAATTCGAGAAATTTTGTGGAGAGAAAAGAGAGGGAAGCAGTTTAGTATGTTCTGTTTTTTTTCCTCAGTAGGGAGCTGGATGTTCACAGAGAACAAACGATGGTAATGCAGTCCTTGAGCTTTTGTAACATTGTATATTTACTTTATCCTCTTGCACTATGTTGCACTATTAAAATTAAAGGCAGTGGAAACTACAGATAGTAGAAACGTTGTTATTGTACTTCTTTTTGGTATTATTACTGACACCTGGGTAATGAGAAATTCCAGTCCTTATTGGAAGTGGGAGACTTTGAGGTTTTGTTGGAGACTCCAAGATTACACCCTGACTTCAGCCAGAGCCAGAGAATTTTTGCTATTGGTGGCACGTTAGATTGTGGTTTACTTTCTCACAACAGTCTTACCATGTTTTCCTACGACAGTTAGTTTACACTTTTTTTCTTACATTTCTTTTTATTTTACTTTCTTGAAATTATTTGATAGTATATTTATGTATTTCACTGCTGTTCTGCTAGTTCTGTAGTTATGAGAACCCTCCTAACACAGAATCAAATTCACAAGATGTAATTGGCTTATTTTTAGGAACTTCTCAAGAGAAATGATATCCCTTGAGGTCACTGAAGCTACAGTTGGTTTAAAACTCATCTTGTGCTGACCTGAGTTTTGCAGGTTGCAGTCCAGTGCCTCTTGATTATGTTGGGAAAACTGTTCCCTTTGTTCATAGAAACTGGGCAAAAAAAATCTAGCAGCTTGAGTAAGTTTCAGTTCTCCAGTGTAAAACAAAGTGGTGAAAGTGAAATGCTCAGGGATTGTGTTCTGTTTCTTGTTATTAAACATATTAATTAGAAAAGCTGTTTTGGATACCTGGATATATTACATTTATACAAGCAGCTCACGTGAATGGAAAGTTAGCAGTTCATCTATTCTCCTCTGACTCTGCTGTTCCAGTACGTAGGGAAAGGGATATACAGTGTACTGACTGGCCTGGATATAGCTGTAAAACAGTCTCTTCTTGTTAAGCTAAAAGACCAGCTCAAGGACAAATCTCGGCTTCAATTGCACCAGCTCAGAAAATTACCAAACCTGCTGCAAAATATGGAGTGCCTTTAGCGATGAAGAAGTGTTATGACGCACCCAAAAAGCTTCATGAGAAAAAGTCATTGATTAAACTTAGGCAGGTAACTAAGTTACTTGAATTGAACTGTTTTGCTAATGCTGTATTTAAATGGTATGCAGATATATGTTCCTTTTCAAAATGTCATTTATATGAACAAAGCATCTAGAGAGGAAATAGTATTGTAACTGCTTGTCTTGCTCTGTTACTGATTTTTGTTTCAGTATGATTTTTGGAGGCGGCTACTTTAGGCTTGCTTTCTAATTCCACTAATCAGTCAGGTGTGCTTTGAATATGTGGTCAGCTTCTCTGATGTTGACCACTCTTAGAAATGCTGGTAGTTGGTCAGATAAACCAGCAGCATTGGTGCAGAATAGGAATTTTGGCGTATTTCTTCAATGTTCAAAAACTCCAATTTTCAAACTTCAGTAGGCTTATTAGTAGCTTTCTGAAGTGTTGTCAACCAGAGAAATTATGTAATCAGAAAAAGAGTTTGCCAGACTTAATTCCATGAGCTAATGAGAAATGGGTTTTCATACAGTACTACTGATGATCTTTTTTCCAGTCATCTTTTTCCACATTCCCTATTATGTAAAGCTGTTTATGTGTATTCCTTAATTACTAAATGACTGTCAGATATTTCATGATACAACCAGTTAGGCTTATTCCAAGCAACTAGTAACCAAGAAGATCCCACACCAACATTTTCTACTCTAAGCACACAAAATAATTCAAATTGTCTTCTGAACAAGGGATTTGCTAGCTTGTTTCATTCTCCTTTAGGCATTTTGGGAAACATAACACTGAGATTACTATCTATAAAATTTGGTGTCATATCTGATAGATGGACAGAAAATGGAGACCACTTCTATGTCATTGAGCACGGATTGTATGATATTGTTGTAGCGATGAGCCTTGAGATAGTCCCTAATCCTCCTGTAACCTCTGAATCTTTTGAACTTGTACCAGTGATTCCCACTGGTTTCATTTGTTTATCATGCGCAGCTGGAAAAAGAGAGCAAGAGTAAGCAAACACAAAAGCATGCGTGTCCTTATGAGATCATGATCCTTTTTCCCATTTAAGGCTTGGTTGTGCAATCACATGCTGTTCTGTTGCTGTTTATAATCAGTTTCACCAACCAGCGCTGAAGCAACTTGTACAGAGACTGAAAGCCCTTGTTATGGCAGGGTGAAGACCGAGGAAAAAATTTTGCACTGCAACTTTAAGATAATCCTTTGTGTGGAGTGTACGTAGTAGCAAGGGGTAAGATATAGACTGGAAATAATGGCTACAGCATAATACAAGTTTTATCCTCCTTGCTGTTGTTCCAGGCTAGCTGTGCAGGTTGTCACATGTGGATTTCTAATGGGACACGCAACTTCATCGCTTGTTTAGTGTTATTACATGAATGCACAGTAGTTGAATTTTGAATTGCATAGAAGCCTTTTAGAGACTTAAATCAGCTTTTTGAGATATTTGAAAAGTACTAATCTGATAGAAATTTAGATTATCAAAAGAAAATCTTATAAAGCAAACTGTGTTCTTATTGAGTCAGGAAAAAAAGGCTTACTATGTGTAACTGCTTCTTTACCAGGCATTCAGTAGTGTGGCTTTGTTCCCATCTTATGTGGGTAATGAGACAAATCTTGAGGATGACCTAATAAATTAGTTGTCCAAGTAAGAAACAGCCTTAATATCTAAGGACCATCAGAGACAATGAAAATATTATAATGTGGAATGATGCTGCCAGAGAAGAAAATCTGAGATCAAACAGATCTTAAATTATTATCTTCAGCCTTCAAGATGGAGCTCTTAGCAGTGGGTGAACAAGTATGGTAGTATTTACAGCCTCCCAACTAATGAATTATTTTAAACCCAATTTTGCACATGCCAAGATGTGGATTTAAGATTCTTCTAATTTTTCTTTTGTTCTGGCATTGCACTATCCTAATTTTAAGTTTCACCTTTTATCTAGGCCTATCCAACTCCAAAGAAGAAAATTATTCCAGGAGAAGAAAGGAGGAAAATGTTTGAGGTATCATGAAATCTCATGCTAATTTTCAATCTAAGCACAAGCTAAGTCCAAAACTTATGAATTTGGACTTTTAAGAATGACAAAATGAAACCTTCGAACCTTTCCTCCTTATCTTTTTTTTCCAGTCATTATCTAGCAATGATTTTTGTCTTCATGAACATAACCAGCAAGTGGAATACTAACCAATCTTGACAGATGCTTCGGAGAACAATGGCTGAGCAATAAATACCAAATTATATGCTTATTTTTCAGGAACCTTCAAAAAAGAAAAGGTTAGAATTGCCTGAAAAAGAAAAACGCCAGAGAGATCAGGTAGATGAGATACTTGGGACGCCCTTTTAAATTTTTTTTAAACACCCATAGTAATTCTAGTGACATGTGTTGTGTTGCCTAGGAGATGGTGGTAGTTCAGTTTCTCAGTTACTAAATATGTTTCATTCTTATGCATTGCAGATCAGTTTACTGAAGGCAGAAGAAGTAAGAAGACTGGAAAAAGAAAGGGTAAAATACGTTTAAAATATGTTAACAGTGAATCTTAATCTTTTACTTAAAGTGATTCCTTGAATTATGTTTTTCTTTATTGTTTTTTTTCCTTCAGATGGAACGAATAAACAGAGCCAGGGAACAAGGATGGAGGAATGTGCTTGGTTCAGGTGGAAGTGGTGATGTTAAGGTTGGCAGCAGATGCAGAAATGTGACGTAGTGTGCTCCTCCCACCTTTGGTTATCTGGCATGATCTCTTTTCAGAAAGAACTGTTCTGGGATTCAACTCTTGATGTTGCCCTCTACTAAACTAGTGATAATTTAAGAGAGAATTCTGTATAACAAACTTAACTTCCTGGCTTTTTGGAGTTCATGTGCAATTTTCATTTTTAATACTTAATGATTTCTGAATCTCCTCTCTTTCTGCCAGTAATCAAATAATGATTTTCATGCATCACTTTGGTTTTTTTTTCACTTCTGCTTTTGCTACTTTTTCTAAATGCATGAAGAGTTTCTTTCATATTCAAGTTTGTTCTTTAAATTTTTTGTTGAAATATCTTTCCAGGTTCTCATATTATTGTAATGGATATTTACCCCAGTATTGAAAACATGTTTTAAGCTTTATTTTTTAGTCAACAACAAAATTGACAGTTCCAATATCTGTGTTATGTGGAGAATATTTGAGTGAGGATATCTTTTTCTCAAAGCTGTGAGCCCCTTAGTCGTTCACTTTTATGGAATTGAGTTACATAATTTCATGTTATTTTTGTGACAGTTTCTTTGTACGTCTCTTGCTTCCATGGAAACATAGCTGTTCTGGGAAGTAGCATGATGAAGGTATTTGAAGATAAAACTCTTGCTCTCTACTTTCGTCAAACAAGAGACGGTGAAGAAATTCAAGTACTGCAGTGATGTAAATCTATCTGACAACATGAAGTGGGTTTAAACACAGCTATTTGTTATGGTGCTAGTGAATCCTACAAAAATAATCGGCCTAAGTGCCTATAGCACAGTTTTTATAAACTCTGTCTGAACACATGTCAAAATGAGGTTTTATATGAACAAATAGTAAGGAAATGAAAGTACGCAACCAGCTTTCAGTAGCTGGTTATCATAATTGTGCTTCAGAATAGACATCCCATTTCGCTGCGTGCCACGCATTGTAGAAATAAACTTAAATATAAAAGCAGACATAAAAGTATCAGTTTCAAAACTACCAGGCTCTAGTTTAATGGGAAACTGAAAAAAAGTTGTTTGGTATCCACACCGTCATTCTGTCTGTCAGAATGGTGTTGACAGTCATCCATGCAAGCCTCCATTACAACATGACATATAAGCATCATGATATTTGGATTGGAGACTTGTATGTTCCTGTAAACAACCATGCCTTAGATTAGAGTTGAGAGTGCTGCTGTGAAATATCAGAGCAAACAGGATTTAAAACTGTTTGAAATGTGTTCTTCAGGTAGGTTGGTTTTATACAGACCATACTGCAGGCCACTAATTTACCATCGCTCAGGGTTTTCATGTACTGTCAGAGTAGTTTTGATTTAAATGTCTTCTTTCTCCTGCATATAAGCAGTGCAGCCAGTGACTGCTTTTAGTTTAGAATATAAAGATGATGCTTTTAGTTTAGAATATCAGTGTTCAAGCATTCTGAGACTGCAAGCCACATAGTCCCTGATGGTGGCATAACAAGGTCAAGGTGCACTGCTTTATTTTCTCTTCCCATCTTTTTTGGAGTGACACCTGTTTCTGAGGGAGAGTAGGGAAAGAGACGTCAAGGACTTGGCTTTGGACCTGCTTCTTAGGTGTTGCCTAGAGATTGATCATCATATTTCCTCAGATGGTCCTTTTGAAAACATATGTAGTAATTATAGGTGAAACCTTGAACAGTGTCTTAAGGCAAGGCTTTGCGTTCTATTTGTAGAATTGGCTGTCTTTTGTAACAAATTATTTTTATCTAGAGGAACCTTAGAGGCATGCTTAACCATTTGTGGCATTAATAAAGTATGGATGTTTGGATAGCAATCACTCATTATTACTTCAGTTAGCACTGTCACTTCTAACTTTTTGCACTGAAACTTATTTTTTTGTTGTGTTGACCATCTGTTATTTCCAGTTATGCTTCAGCAGGTTCTTCACTGATAACTTGCAAAATATGTAGTAGATGTCTCATGCATAATAGTTTAGAGAGAGAAAATACCGTGTTATTTTGGAGTACTAGGTGAAAAGTTAGTTTTAATTTATCAGTCTTGTTGTGGATTAAAATAGGTGAATGCCAAAACTGAACTAGGAGCAATTCAGAATGATTGCAAAGCATGTTAATACTTCTACTGTGCTGGAGAAGTGAAAAATTGAAAGGGCTTGTTAAAAGGAGCATTTGAAATTTTCAGCCTACCTCTTCTGATTTTTCAGGCACCATATTATGGCGGAGGAGGTGGTGTTGGTCCTTTTCCTGCCTCTTTGAGAGGACAGTATGAGCACTATCATGCTATTTTTGATCAGTTGCAAAAGGAAACCTTCAAAGTAACTAAGGAGAGGCAAGCCAAATGGAGGGCAGAAGCACAAGGCCAAGAAGCTGTTGAGAGGTATGGTTACCTTCCATGTGATGTTGCATGTGGTCTGCTTCAGATGAAAGTAATGAAAGTTACTGTACGTATTTATCTACAGAGGAATTCCACCTGGAGTACGTCCAGGAGTTCCTAAGGGGCCTGCAGGTCATCACCATTTACCTGATGCTGATGCAATTAGGAAAAAAGTGAAAAGGTTGAAGGAGGTGTCTAAACAAGCCAGTGCAAACAGGTTGGACTACAATAATCCGTAAATCTGTCCCTGCGTGTTAGAATTTTGTTCTATCTTGTTCCATTTAGTAGTTGGACATGTCTCAGAATCATCTTTATCCATTGGTAGTGTGCTGTCTGTTTGTGTGTTGGTCCCTCACAGACCACAGTACTTTCAGAACCAATGGAAATCTTGGCTCTCCCAATAGGGGAAAAAAAGGATTACCAAATATCTAAGCTAGATTTAAGTTAAAAGGACTGGCTTAATGCAGTTACAGTCTAGGTAAAACAGCCTTCTTTGCTTTTTTCTAGTTCCCATTTCTGTGTTACATGCCAAGATGCTTCCTTGTCCTGTCATCTCATTCTCTGACTGCCTTTTTCCCATCTGAGCGTTTTTATTTTATTTAAGAGTATCTAGAAAGCTCTCAGCTCTTTTAGCTTCTGTGTATTGACCAGTGGAAAATTCTTTAGAGCTTTCTTCATCAAGAGATGTGAGTGCTAGATGTTACAATGATACACAATTTATGAATTCAGTGGTACTTATTCTTTGCAGTAACTAGAAAGTGAGTGTGTATTGTATGGATTAAAAAAAAAAGTCACTGTCTGCCTCTTTCAGGTTGATTGATAACCTCTTTCAAATAGTGCTGTTCTTTGATTTTTTTTTTGTTTGTTCGTTTGTTTCCAAAACTATATTACTTTCCTTGAAATCTATTAATAATTTTCCAAAGAATTGTCTCCACACTTCGAGCGGGGAAATATATACTTAAAAGTTCAGTACTTTGGCACTGTTTCAATGTTGTTCTAGTGTTCTTAAGGGGAAGCTTTTTTTTCATGAAGTATTGAAACTTCTGTGCATCAAAAGTAGTATCCTTTGGGAGAAATAAATGGTGTTCATGTGAGGAAAAGGAAGTGGCCAGAGAAAATGCTTTTCTTAATTTCTTCTAAATTAATTAATTCAGCTTGACGTTTTATACAGTCTATATTTTGTCTTCTAGATTATATACTATATATCCAGTCTTCTACATTTTTCTGGTTTATATATTGCAACAATATCACAGTTTTGAAAGCTGTAAAGTGTATTCCATTTTCTTTACAGTAATTTGAGCAATTGTGAGCTAACTGAAACTCTTCCTGATACATATAAAAACAAAACATCTACAGGTGTATTTTTCTGGATGACAGAGACGTGTTTTTTCAGCCTCCTCTGCTTATTCTCAATCCTTTGCACACAGTGCCACAATCCCCAAATCTTGCCTAGGTTAGGAAATCATAGCATAGGTTAGTAAGTGTTATAGTATTATTTGCCTTACACATCCTACACATTCAATAATTACGACCTGTAGCAGAAATCAGTCAGGGCTTGAACCAGTGTTTGAGCACTTGGTGGGAAGACAGGGCCAACCCAGGGGAGCTCAGGTGCAAGCAGTACACCTGAGTGACTGAAAAAAGTGAAGCCAGGATTCACCGCTTCCCAGACCTCATTTTAAGGGTTGACAGTGGAGGTGAGAATATCTTGCTGGAGATCCCTGCCTACCTGGGGCCTTCCAAGAGTAAGCAGATTTTTCTTCGGTGTCCACAGCTGCTGTGTTTGGGCTTGTCCTCATTTGCTTCAGCCCAGGATTGTGCCACCCCACTGTTGGGGCTTTATTGCTCATCATGTAGCATTACACAGCCTCATGGAACGTTGGCATTTTAAACCGTATGTTTAAAAATTTGAAAAATCTTCAAATGACAGTATTTCTGATTATGCTGCCCCAATTAAAGTGAAGTATTCTCAACTTCAGCAGTCTTTAAAAATTGGATAGCAGTGCTGACCAGAAGAAATTTGGTTGATTGATGAGCTTGATTTGAGATGAAGAGAGTGTTGGGCTTGGTGTTTTTCTTTGCTCAGGGGGCACTTCTCCAAAACTCTAGGCTAAACTTTATCTATATGATGTATTTTGATAGACTTCTTTATATACCAGTTGAGTTCATATGTAATGAAAGTTTACAGTCAAAATCACGTAGTGTCAAATGGATGTATAAAAATGTTATCAAGTGGTTCTTTCTTTACCAGTAGTACAGTGAGCCACTTTGCATTTCCAGAACAACTACAGCACTTGTTCTATCGAAGGAATTTTACCTCTCTTTTAATTCTTGAATTATGGCATGTGGAAATATCATTTCACTTCCTCATTTGTTGCTGGATAGCACCATGGGGAAAATAAGATTCAAAGGTGTTTAATGAGTGTGCTAATTCATTAATGAAATGCTAACAGTAGCTTCTGTGTGGCAAAATACTCTTTCTTTAACTGTTTCAGCCTTATGGGTTATTACTGTCAGCTTTTCCTGCTATCTTCTTCCCTTTTGTTGGACTGCTGGTACTCTACATACAATCAGACAAGTCTGGGGGAGCCTTGGAAAGGGGATTGTCTCATCATTTTATGATTTGTTAGGATTTCTAACACTGTCCAAGAGCTCTTTTTTGTTTATTTTTCACTTGTTTTCCTTAGAGAGTTTTCTCATTAGTCTGCTTTTAACCAGTTCTTCCAGAAACTGTTTCCTCTACCAAGTGATTGTATTTGTGCACTAGGAGACTTGCCAGGTGCTCAGTTACCATAATGTGAATGCAGCCTTCTTGTCTAACCTGACAGGTCTCTGACATGGGGCAGGATATGCGAAAAAATACCTGTTCTGGTTAATTTTGTGGCAGGCAAGCTCACTTTAAAAATAACTGAACAAAAATCCCACTAAGTTAACCAAAATGCTATTGGAATTCCACCATTGGGACAGTTATCTATTAGGTAGAAGCTCTTGCTCCAAGCCTAGATCAGACTTGCCAAGCTGTCGGATATCTTACTGGATGGCTTATGAAGACTTCTTGCCAGTCTCCAAAGGAAAGTCTTGAAGGAATTGATCTTTTTACTTTTTATCCGCGTTTACTAGTGAGACAAGCTGAGAAATTTCCAGAAGTAACTACACTAAAATCATGGTTTGACATTTATTTTTTGTTTTGGTGAACAGAATGTGGAAGAGAGCAACACTGTTTTGGAAGGGATTTTAATTGTACTTCTCATGTTGTTGAGTGTATTTTTCTCCATATTGTGAATGTCTGACTTGAGCATTTTGGCTGATAAAAGGCATTCTTCTCAAGATATGTTACTTATAGAATGTTAATTTCTTGTTTCCCAGTTAAGATAAATGCACTGGTTGTATGAATACTGTGTTTCAGAAGCTTAGAGCTTGCTATGTGTTAAATTATTCAGGCAGAAAGGATGGTTACCTGCAGAAAGAGCAAAGCAAGTTGAAGAATTCTGGCAACGAAAGAGGGAAGCCATGCAAAACAAAGCTCGTGCTGAGGGACACATGGTATGAAAAATGCAGTCTTTCTGTATTACTGTTTCAGAATGCTTTCCAGATCTTTAAATTAGTATCATAGCCATGAAATGCTGACAAAATATTTTTCTACATATTAAAAAAAATTAAATTAGGGGGATACACTTTAATAAAACCAACAGAGGCACTGGAATTGTGCAGACATTTCTCATTTTTGGAAATTCATGGTCAAAGGGGAAAAAATACCTCTTCTGTGCATGTCTTACTTGATATTGTAAACTTCAGAACAGTGTTTTGCATTTTCTGCTGGTCATAGATGTAAAGTTTTGTTTGAAATTGTACTCACATATAAACTGAACTCAACTATAGTAGCATTTTCCTGAAAAACATGCTTTTTGTTAAGATACTTTAGCTTTGATGCAAAAGTATCCTTAGGTCACTATATTAGTTCTAAAGCATGAGTCTCTGTTTTAAAAATGTAGTTCTGTTTTAAAGCCTTTGAGACCAGTAAACCATTTTGATAGAAATAATGCTTGTTCAGTCTACCTTGTTGTAGATGAGTCAGTCTTAGTACCTGCTTCTATTTTGTTTTTAACTTTGTTGGCATTAACATAGTTGTATATGCAAGTTACCCAAGTAAGCATGTTGCTATTTCACTAGTGTATTCAGCTGAGCCCAAATGCTTTACATTTAATGGGCAGCTGTAAACAACTTGTATGGCTGGCAGTAATTTCTATGTAAAGGGTTGCTCAGTCTAGAGAAGAAAAAGCTCCAGGATGACCTCATAGTGGCTTTTGAGTATCTAAAGGGAGCCTACATGAAAGACGGGGAGGGACTTTTCACAAGGGCATCTATTAATAAGACAAGGGGTAGACTTGAAACTAGATGAGTGTAAATTTAGATTAGACATCATGAAGAATGGGCCAGGCTGCCCAGGGAAGTTGTGGAACTCCAAGGAGGAGTTCAGGACCAGGTTGGATGGAGCTTCAGGCAACCTGGTCTAGTTCAAGGTGTCCTTGCCCACAGCAGGGGATTGGAACAGGATGGTCTTAAGGCTCCTTCCAGTCAGAGCCATTCTACGATTCTGTGACATAGGGATGGTACTGTCTTCTAGACCACAATAATCTAAGAGAAAAAATGAATAGGAATAAGGTAAGATGGAGCTTTTTGTGTGAATCCTGTGTCAAGTGAGTTGTGTTAATTTATCCAACCTTAGTTCAGCATGTGGTTAGATTTGATTTTCCTATTTTTTAAGTGACCCTATAGTTCAATTTGGTAGTTGAGTGGTATTTTCAACGTTACAGTCTTTAAGACAACTGCTGACTTATTTTTGTGCTTCTTTGTAGCTGTGAGGCATTAAAAGACATTGAGTCCTGGTCTTTGAAAACTGTAGTATGTTCACTTAAGTAGATGAGTATAAATGATTAATGCTAACTCTCTGTATTAATAAGACCAGTTATCAAAAGCCTTGCTTCCAATTCTTCTTGTTTAAGGTCTCCATTAGTATGAAAAAACTTAAAGCTCATGCAAATGCCACAGTGAGGAACAGCAAGATTACTTGCAAAAGCCCAGTTAGCTTTTGAAAAGCTCAGGAACGTGCATAAGATAAAACTTAATTTTAAAAACTGTGTTTTCTGAAAAATAAAATATGGAAAATATACTGTTCTTTTTTTTACTTAATACTCATGCTGAAACTAAAATTCATTGAATTCTCATGGTTGTGTGCTATTTCTTACCTATGAGAAAAAATCTTTTAATTTATCCCTAGAGACTAAATCAGAGGAATTTAGAGATCTTGTTTTCTTAAATTACTGATTTTTAGCTGAGTCTGAAAGTGTATGTAGCCAGAATATTTGGATTTGGTCCATCTGCTCAAAAAACTTAACTGCAGCATTGATGTACAGGCATTTCTCTACACTCAAGCCTGGGAAAACAAAATACCAGGTGTTTTAAAAGGCAGCAGGTCTATATAACAATCTTACATATTTACTGTCATAATGTGTTGAAGATAATTTTTAGTGAGTACAGCAGGGAGAGAATATTGTGAGCAAAAGTATTTAATTTTAAACCAAGTACGGAACCTTGGGTTGAATGATTCTTGCTCTGTCTTGAGTTGTACTTCTGTTAGTGTTCCCATAAAGGTTGAATCCTTTTGGTTACATTTGGGATTCTGAATATATCACACTACCCAAGATTATACACTTCAGATGCATATGGATTAGAATTTTTGAATTTGCTACTTCTAGTGTGTTAAAGATATATATTACAATAGGAAAATGCTTAATGTACATATGAAGATTCCACTTTCATTTTAGGCTTTGCTCAGTGGTGGCAGAAATACCAACTGTGTGATGCTGTTTATGTACATTCAAGATGTACCAATACTGCTGCTCATGAACGTTTTCTAACACAGCAGGGGAAGACAAGCTGCAGGGGAAAGAGCTCTACAATGTTTAAAGCTAGCTTCTTTGTGGCTACTCAAGGCTGTCAGCTATTACTGTCAGGTCTCACTTGTAAATGAAATCAGGTTATCATTTAATTTAAGAGCAGCTGCAGATCATTGATGGATTTGGTTTCTTCTAAGTGAACAGTTACTGGATAAGTCAGATAATTCTACTGCCCAAGCCATTTTAAATTTGATACCATTAAATGGCAAACAGGGTACTCTGCAAAACGTGGCAGATATCTATGGAGGCAGGCCCATGTCTGCAAGAGGAAGGAAATCCAGAAACAAGGAAGAAGAGGTATGCTTGCCGCATGTTTGCCACTTCCATCACAAAAATAGCTCTATTTTGAACTTCACTGTGCCTTTTTTCCCTGCATGGTTCATCATTGTAATACAACAAAAGGACTTCATAAATTCCTAGGAAATAATTTATTCCTGGAATGTGGGTGTGTACTTTTTTTATTATCATTTTGAATAATCGTAAAACCTGTTGTCTACAACAGTTATGAGAAAATGTCTGCCTAGAAAAGTTTCTTGAACTTGCATACGTATCTGTATGTTGTAACTGTGTTGTAATGTATATATAACCATTCCTGGTCCTTGATTATGTCAAGTACAATAGTAGCTTAATACTGAGGAATGTAAGTTTCAGTTTTATTTTCATTGGATGAGAGTTCTTCTGGGAATTATTAAATGTTACTATAGTAATTGTGTTGTTTTTCCCCTCATTTCATTTGACTTTTTGTGGAATCTTAACTGGTATTGTAAGCTAACCATGCTACAAATGGTTTCAGTACAATTGAAAATTGCTTCCTTTCTTTGCCTTAGGAATATTTGGCAAGGTTAAGACAGATACGACTACAGAACTTCAATGAACGTCAACAGATTAAAGCAAAACTTCGTGGAGAGAAGGTCAGTTTGAAAAATAAATAACTTAAGAAGCTGGCTAGGGGATATAATCTTCTATCCCTGCAGAAACACTTCTCTCAGAAGAGCAATTTTACATGTATTTCTACCATTTAATTCTGTTCCACAGTTAGTGTTCTTCCATCTCTTCTCCTGGAACTAATAAAACTTGTTGGAATCCAATGCATGAGCTTCAGTATATGTAGCCTAACAATCTTTTAAAAATAGGACAACATGAAGTTACATCAGAATTTGACATACAAACCTCCCACTGGAGAAAGGTTACCAGAGTTTTTGGTTTTTTTTTTGCTTGGGCTTTGTGAAATCATTTCTACCAGTACTCCTCCTTATACTGCACAAAGCCTACTTAAATGGGCTTCTGAATAGTTTGTATTAAATCAGAGGTCTCTGCAAGTTGATCTTTAACAGTTCAAGGCTTCTGTGAGACCTGATTTTTACTCAACTCTGACAGTCTGTTCTGTAAATTGGAATATGCAGAAGTTATGGAATACGAGTTATTTGAAAACAGATTTCAGAAGTACGCCTTACATATTCTTGTGTCCACTCTCCACCACCAGTCACCCTCCCATTCAGTCTTCCCAGTGTTGTTGGGTCAACTTTCACTGCCTTGGCAACTTTAGGGCCATTACGTTCGTTCTTTCTTGCTTGTAGAAACTTCATATGATGATAATCGTTAATTTCAGAAAGTTTAATCCAAGTGGGTATTATATTTATGTGAGAATTTACCATGTAAAATTCTGACTCGTGTTAGTTAGGATTATTCAGACTGATCACCTATCAGTCACTTCTATCTCTCAGCTTTTAAAAACAGGTGTTAATGATAATTATTTGAGGACTCATACTTTGCAGAATGAAGCTCCCAGTTCTGATGGACAAGAGTCAAGTGAGGAAGTAGAAATGAAACGCAAAAAGATAGAAGCACAGAAGGTAATTGTGGGGAGGGAGGAAATGGAACTCATTGTTTTTAAAATTGCCTTCTTAATTTAAAGTTTCTTGTTGTCAGTATCTGTTTACACATTCAATAATGGAGGTTTTTGTCTCTTTCAAGTCATAGGTACTGTACTGAGGTAACAAGTCCATTCAGCTGATTTATCTTAGCATTAAAGTGTGTTGTGATGTAGCATAGCAGATGATTTTTTTCCCATCCATGCCTTTGAGATTAGCCCCCTAGACTAGCTGTAGTCCTAAAGGCACTTTGGTATAATAACTAGGGTAGCCTTTTTGATGGTGAAAGGGAAAGGAAAATGTAGCTTAAATAACATCTTCTAGCTTAAAGAATAAATGACTCTTCACTTGTGCAGACAGGGCCACATGTAGGTTGTAGGATGGGCTATTGCATATTACTTTGAATTTTGTTTTGTTCAGTAGTTTAAAGCAATTCACAGGAATTCAGTTTTTACTTTGAGCCTTTTTCTCTTTGTTCTTCCTATATTAATAACCACCTCTACCATGCTATGTAGCAAGTATTACTCTACCTATGTACTTTCTCTTCTCATCTTCAAAGAGCAATGCACGAACAAGCTGACCTTATGCCTAGCCTTAAAACTAGAGGTGAAGCAGCAGCTGAAGCTTTTTTTCACTTGTTGAATAAATATTGACAGTTTAAGCTTGATGTTTAATTGTTCATGGTTGATGTTCTGGATGATGAAAAGCTGGACGTGAGCCAGCATTGTGGATTTGTAGCCCAACAGATCAACTGCATCTTGGGCTGCATCAAAAGAGGCACCAGAGGGGATTGTTTCCTATACTTTGCCCTTGTGAAGGCCCCATGTGGAGTACTTTGTACAGGCCTGGGGCCTGCAGCTCAGGAACGATGCAGAGCTGTTGGAGTGGGATCAGAGAAGGCCACAAAGACGATCAGAGAGCTGGAGCACCTCTCCTCTGAACAAAGGCTGAAGCAGCTGGGCTTGGTTAATCTGGGGAAGAGAAGATTTCTTCAGGAAGACCTCATTGAGACCTTCCAGTACTTGAAGGGAATTTACAAACAGGAGTGAGATCAACTTTTTACATGGTCTGATAATGACAAGTTTGGGGGAGGAGGGACAGTTTTAAACTAAGAGAGGAGATTTAGGTAGAAATTCTTCACTCGGAGGTGAGGTACTGGAACAGGCTGCCCAGAGAAGTTGTGGGTGCCCCATCCCTGGAAGTGTTCAGGTCCAGGTTGGATGATGAATCACTGGGCAGACTGATCTGGTGAGTGGCAGCACTGCCTGTGGCAGGGAGTTGGAAGTGAATGATCTTTAAATTCCCTTCCAACCCAAGCCGTTCTGTGATCTCTGGGTAATTCATCTGGCTTCAAAATAAATTTTAAGATTCTAATTTTAGATTACTTTTATTGAAAGCCACTGTCTATTCTATAAATATAATTTTGCCAATCAAGAATTGTTAGTAAACTTTGAGTAGCGTTATCGTGTACGGTGATTCTGGTCATCAGTCAAGTCTATGTAGTCTGTACAAAGAACTAAGTTAGAGAGAACAAGATTAAGTGATCCAAGAATGTTTCTTTGTAAAATGTTCAGCAGAATTGTGTACTAATGCTTTTATGTTTATAGTTAATCTCTTTTTTTTTGCTTGCTTATTACAGGCCCAAGCAAATGCTCGAGCTGCAGTTCTGAAAGAACAGTTGGAGCGAAAGAGGAAGGAAGCATATGAAAGAGAGAAGAGAGCTTGGGAAGAACATGTAAGCAAATATACACCAAGTATGTAGTGCCATGTCCTTGTATGAATGAAGCCTTTCATTGTGAATTTCTACCTTAGACAAGTTTGTCTTGTGAAACAGGGGAGAGCATGAGCCAGTCATCGGGATTATGTTTAGTATTCTATTGATTATCTGCAGCTTACCAAAATATAATATATAATATAATAATATATAATTTTCATTTGATTGTGTTGCAGAATGACAAGTTCAACTAGTGATAACTACAAAAAATACAGGATGTTGCGAAGCTGATAAATTGGAAGTAATTAACATGTGTAATTAACAGTTGCATTTAGTATGAAAATGTGCGATGTTGCTCTTCCTGAAGGTTTACAGGAGTGTTTCTGAGCATACTGTGTTGAATGTGCAGTCTTTAATTTGATTTTTTCTTTTATCTTCTCTTTTTAATTGAATCTTTACAGCTGATAGCAAAAGGAGTAAAGAATCCTAACGTACCTTTTCATGTGGGAGCAGCAGGACACAGTCCTGTGCATGGAATACAAGAGCCTGGAGTATCTCTTCCTCCTAAGCAACAGCTTCCAGTTAAGCCCATCTCCATGACTTCTGCTTTGAAAGAAGTGGGAGTGGTAGGTACTCTTGTGGAAAAGTAATGAAAAAAACAGACAAGCATACTGAGTTGAAAAAGATTTTTTTAGGAGAATGTGTGCATTAGGTAGAAGAAATATTGATTGCTTCAAAAAAAAAGAAAGACTACCAATTTATAAGCTGCTGAAATACATCTGTATTCTGAAACTCAAATCTGGTCAATTTTGGACAAAATAGCAACTTCCTTTTATGATGAATCAAGTCATGATTAGAAGAAGTGGTTAACTAGACATGAAGCCTCTTGAAATCAGGTGTTAATGAGTTTGTAATCTGTGCCCAAGTAGAGTAGAAGTGATAAATGTTAAGTCAGTCCATTTTATATCCTTGATTCTCTTCACTGACTTTGAAAGTATATACTGACTATAACAAGCCTGACACTCAAGTACGACAGCATGGTCTGATTTTTAAGACAGTATTGCCATTTTCTATTTCTCTGGTCTTTGAATCCCAATAGTGTCAATGCTTACATACTTGTTTACTGTCACTGGATTTAAGCAATGATACAAAAACTCAACGTGTGACTGTACAATTTGTGTTTTAAATGCAATCTGTTAAATTGAATGCTAACCTTGCGAATATCTAAATCATGGAGCACCTTTTTCATGTGGATGATTTGTCTTACAGTAAAGTAAGATAATAACTCACTGAAAATTGGAGTGCTTAGTTGATCAAAAGTGCAAGCCTTGTACATAATGATTATAATTTCTACATTCCTGCCTTCAATTATGTTGAATTATTATGTATATTTAATTTACAGTTTCTTAAAAGTGAAGTATGCTTTCTGAAGGCAGCTGATTGTGAATGTTCTTAGAAGTCTGATAGGTCTTACCCAGTAGTTCAAGCTCTTGTAACTGTGAAGCAGATCAAGAAGCATGTAAGATGTTTCTCTGAGAAATGCTCTGCATAATGCAGTATTTGCCTTTTCTTACTGTCATTGTTGCCAGTCAACTCTATCCAAGCGGGTCTTCTGTGTGTTCTTGAATACCAAGGCAATACTATTCTTATTCTTACTGACTTGATAATATGTGTGCTGTCATTAGTAAAGTTGTCTTTTATCCCCTATGCTTTTCTTCACAAATGCTTCTAGACTCTGTCATTGCAACTTCTTTGTTCTCAGACAATTACTCTTTTCTAGCATTGGAACTGAGCGTCATTTTGCTGTGTGTGACATATCTAGCTTTATCTCTGCCTTTATGCTGTGAATTTTTACTTGTCTGCTTAACAGATTCATTTGTTCACTGCTTAAGACAGCAGCTAGGTCAGACTTGTGTCCTTTAAAGTGCTTGTGAAGCACCACAAAACCAGAAGTGTTGTACAGTCTGTCATAATCTACCTATGCTTGTCAGTGAAAGGGTCTTGGAGGTGACTTTTCAGTACTATGTTGATTAGTATTCTCAAGATTATTTTTTCTGCTGTACCTTCTACATTATATTTCCTGCTTCTTGGATTTAAAGGATGGAAATGTAACCGCTGCCCAGGAGGTTAAAGAGGAAATCAAAAAGCCAGATCTTGCAGTGCAGGTATGTCAGGCTATGTTCTGTTTAATTTTCTTTTCCTTTTTAAGAAAGATGTTGTTTTACGTAATTATCTGTTGATCCTTATTTCAGAACAAGCGGCAAATACTGAAAAGATTAAATCAAAATCTTAAAGCTCAGGAAGACGAGAAAGGAAGAAAGGATGATAAAAATATCTCAGAGTCAGACGGGTCTGAAGATGGTAAAGAAGAGCAAGAAGATAACCATCCGCTTCTAGGAGACCGCAAAAAATGGGCATCGAGGGCATCAGATTTGGTAGTTCCTTTAGCTGAGTTATCAATGGAAGAATCTCTCTCTGGAACAGACCGTAAGCGCTCTTGTCATGATATTAATAAATCAGTATGCAGTGTGTAATGCCTGCTTTTGATCAAGTATGCATTTATTATCATCTTCTTGTTATCACTTGTCCATTTGCTTCTAAAAAAGGTGGCTATGTATTCAGTTGGATAAGGAGTAAGGCACATGTGTTCAGTAGTTAAATGACCTGCAGGAGATGCAAACAATCTCAACAAATAGTTGCCTAATTAAATACACGGTTTATTTCTTCAAGCTGTCTTTTTAAGTGTCTTTTAAATAGGCACTAATCTAACAGAAAAAAACAGATGCAATTAAAATAAATGATAAATGAACTTTATTTTGCTCTACGTATCTTTGCTTCCACTTGTAGCAATTGGACGGATCAGTACAGTGGGAAAAGGTGTTTTACTAGAAGTGTAATGGCAAAGGATCGGCATGCTATAAAGGAAGGGCAGAAGAAGCTACACAGAGGAGGGATCTCCAGAAAGAGATCCTTCCCCAGTGGCAGTCAGCCCTTGAATGGGGTCTACAGCCTTCACCTGTGCTCCCAGGGCTGACTGAGTCACGTGATCAATCAGTGGTTCAGGCTGTAATCAACAGTTCCCATACACCACTTTTTATCCTCCGTTTTCCTCAGAGGGAGAAATAATAGGAAAAAAATGTCCTGATACCTTCTGACAAGGGATTTTTCTATTTTTCTTTACATATGAGCAAGCTGGTAGAAGTAGAGGTGAAATTTGTAATCAAGTGGTGTTAAGACAGTCTTTGACAACTATCAACATCTTTCCCACTTCTTCTGGAGTACCTGAATTGCTGAAAATAATCCTTGCTTTTATTATGAAGTAGATGATGTTAATTGTAATTAATAACTTACCTTTGAAAGTTTAACATGGTTTTTGTATCTTGACAGGGCAAACTATGGGGGAAGTAATTAGGCTAGATATTGGTGAACCTCGCAGGAAAGTCTGGGGCAAAAGCCCTACTGATTCGGTCCTGAAGATTCTAGGAGAAGCTGAGTTGCAGCTACCAACTGAAGTACTGGAAGAAATAGACGTAATAAATGGTAAGCACAGCTGGTAACTGTTTATGCTGCAAGTGTAGGAAGTGCCAGCTTGACAGTTTGTCTATTGAGAACAATTTTGGAGTGATAGGAACATATTCTGTCCATATTCTTGTTGCTTCCACGTGTTCCTAATGTTTCTAAACATTCAGAATGGCAGCATAAGCTGATAGCGAAAGACACTGAAATATTTCACTCATTCAAGTAGTTAGAAATTAAGATGGATGTGCAGCAAGGCTAAGGTCTTCATTTTGTCAAAAAGGCATGGAATTGACTTGCTAATACAAGTCTGTTTTTTGAATAATGCCATCAACCAAATATTGTATTGCATAGTTCCTACTGCTTCCTATTAGTGTGTGACTTAGCATACTAGTAGAATTTCCTTCTGGACAAGTACACTTTGTCCTGGATGCAAACTCTGTTGCTTCTTTATCCTTCCTGTCTTTGTTAAACAACTTTCTTACCTGTTGTTATTGCCATTTCTGTGTTCTTCCCTCTTCTCTTCTGCTTTCTAAATGGTAGACACAGGAAGCTTTTAAAGCTTGAGTATATTTTTGTCTTTGTCAAGTACTTGCTTTAAATAGAACTGTGGGTGGTGGTACTTTGCTTTAAAAAATAAATGTAAGGCTTATATTTGTTATAAGTTGTTATAAAGTTATATTTGTTATATATAAACCAAGAACATTGCTGTTAGCCAAAACCATAGTCTGCTTCACGTACCTTTTCATCTTATGATTTAAAGCAGTAAAACATGATTATCTTGCCAGCTTTAGTTAAAATTTAAGTTAAAACTATTAGAGAACAGTACAAGTGTATTCCAAGTATGTAGGTTGCTCTGAAAGTAATGCTTCCTGTTTATTTATATGGAGATGATAACAAATGCAAAGAGCACAATAATACTGTTTGATAGAGCAGATTCCCAGCAATGAAACACTGTCCTGTCTTTTTGTTTGAGATTCATTTTTAACAAGGTGTGACTTTAATTAATTTTAGAGCCTGATGATTTGGAAGCAGAGATGTTGAAAGAAACTGAAGAAAATAAAAAGCACCAGAGCAAGGAATTTCCCATCTCTATTAATGAAGTGTGGGTGAAAGAAAAACAGGATAAGTGAGTTATTCCTTTATTGATCTCTCTCTCTCTCTCTCTCTTTCTCTCTCTCTCTCTCTCAACAAGTTACAGTACTTACAACATTAAGCTTAGCTAAAGCTTTGTTGCTTTTCTGTTTGAGGGTCTTTTCAGTGGACTAATAACTATTTCACATTTTGTTTTCCTTGTTTTCTAATACTGCACAACATGACAGAAGAGATGAAGCAGCTTTTGAGAAAGCAGTGCTTGATGAAGTACAAGCACAAAACGAAGCTCCAGGAGGTCAGTCAATGTATCTTGTGTTGTAACTGGTGGGACAGAATACTGGAGCTATCCCTTCTCACTTCTTCACTAATCCTAAAAGAGCAGATTTTCTGTTTTCACTTTATTTTTTTAGTTCAGGACAAATTTGTTATGAATTAGGAAGATAACTTGTGGGTATTATTTTTGCCACTTTGAAAGAAAAGATGTAGCAACAAAGCTATATTATGTATACACCAGGAGAATAGCCCATTCTTTATTACTTACAAGTAAATATCAATCACAAGAATGTTGTGACCTTCTATAATGTCTGTTCTAAGTGTTAAGAAACCTGGTGGTTTTACTTGGTAAAACTGTTGTTTTGCTTGTTGACATCGCTAATATTAACATAAAAGTGCAGCTTGGATAAAAGGATGTATTTTAAACAACTGTTAGTGATATTCTGTTGTCTGTATTGCCTGGAAGAGTTGCTTGCTTTTTGAGGTTTCTAAGCTAATCCCAGAAAATAAGTATTTTATACTAGAAGAGAAAATACATCTACAGTATTATTGGCGATACTGAGAAATTTATTAATTTCTCCATTAATCAGTCTGTACACTTTTTCCAGTGTTGAAGCACATATGTTGGGATAAGTTTGAAGAAATCTAGTGTAAGGCAAGGAAATAGATGAAAATGGATGATTCCGTCATTCCACATACAGATTGGACCATAATAAACAAGAGGGCATAAGAATGGAATAGACTGTAGCTAGGAGTTATGGATTCTCAAAAAAGATGTGGGAGAATTTCACATTATAATGCTTTTACTTAAGTAATCCAAACAGATTTTAATACTCTTATGGTGTGATCTATTTTCCCTCTAATTTTACAACAATTTGGTTAGCTGTGCTCATTTCAGTTTCCTTTTGCATGAGAACTTGGAGGTAGAAATCATTTAGATTTGTAATGGACTTTCTTATACCACCTCAGAAACTTGTTCCAGTGACTCTCTGCAACCTGAACCATTATTCCAGAGGGTAATACAGCCCCCAGCTGTACCTACAGCCTCACCAGTTCTATCATCTCAGTCTTCCCAGGAAGAGCCTTTTGTACCTCGTTCTCGTTCAGTATCGCCAGCAAAAAATAAAGGGAAAAGTTCCTTGTTTTTTGGACTTTCTACAGGGCTGTTTGATGCAAACAACCCAAAGGTAAGAAAATTTTATTTCTTCAGTAATGTTTTTTAATCTTCCTGAGTCTTTGTGAGGTCAAAGCAGATGGCATAATGATTTGTATTTATCTAATTGTGTCTGCCATGCAGTATGATTGCACTGTGTTCATTGTGTGAGTAGGGCTCGCGTTATGTTTTAAGTCTCTGGTTTCACTGTTCTGCATTCTGCCTTGAATATAATTAAGAAATATACAGGAAAGTTTGGCTAAACAGGTTATCACACTAAAGAAGAATGGATGGAAAGCTTACCCTTGTTCTGGCCTTGCTGAGAAAACTCCAAAAGGAGCGATCTCCAAAAGAGATCCTTCCTCAATGGTAGTCAGCTCTTAAATGGGAGCTAGGAGAGGTGCAGCCAGGCTCCACCTCTTCCAGTAGCATAGGAGAGTTGCCTTCACCTGTGCTCCCAGGGCTGACTCATTGCTCACCTCAGGTGGTCAATCAGAGGTTCAGGCCATGATTCAGCAGTTCCCATACATGCCTCCAAATGTTTATGGAGGAATTGACATCACTTGAGGAACTATGTCACTTAGGTATAACTGAGAAAATTATTACTCTCTACCTTTCTCCCTTTTTACAGTTTTACAAACTTTGCACTGCTTTGCCATCATAAACACTGAAAAGAGCAATGAAGGCATTTCATAATTTCTGGCAACAAGGTGATTGGATTTAACATTAAGAGAAATGGGGTAGTGCAGTGTGGTTACATGGAATTTAAAATATTTTAGCAATAGGTATGGAAGCAGTAGATGAAACAGGCCTAAGACTGCAATTCTTGGATAGATTCTAAAATGCAAAGTGCATTTAAAAAAAAAAAAAGCTACTTTGTGGGGAAATGTGGGTGATAAGGGTTCTTTGGAAACTTGCACACCTGCAAATTTGATCAGTATATGAAGTAAAGACTTGCTAGTTGATGAAATGCCAGACCAAGAAGAATGTTTCTTGTGACTCGTGCTATTCTTGCGAATGCATGAATGGAAATTGCACTACTTGATTAATAGGGTACTGAAAGATACCTATTGGTTGATAAGGAAGTTTACTACTGGAGGTGGAGCTATGGGCGTGATCAGAAGAATGATGCTGCTTGATGAGCTGCAGAGAGACAATTTTCACAGACATAGGGATTTACAGGGAAGTTGTCACTAAGCACAGAATGAACATTGTACCCTTAACAGATTTAAAGCAGTGGATAAGCTTTACAGTGAAGCTCTTCAGTGTATGACTGAATCATCTCAGCATGTCATGTTACTGTTTATCTGACACGTTCTTTGGCCATAAGTGTGTGTCCTAGTTGTTAATGCAGTACCAGATGATCTGTACATGGCAGCAGAGAATTTGGAGAAAAGCAGCAGATGTTTTGTTATTGTCACAACAGAGACCAAAGAGAGCAATAAATTCCCTTTTCTTGTTTGACTGCAGCCAGAGGAAGTTCAAAACTTCAGGGAAAATTAGCTTCTGCTTCTTTTATTATTGAGGTGAATATTTAGTATTCTTTTGGGGTTGTTAAATTTGCTGAGATCTCAATGGATCACTGAGGCAAACAGTTGATTTCACTGTTGCTTTATTTCCACCGCGAACAGAGTAGTGTTTTAAACCTGTAGTACTGAGGAACTGCTTTGAAATCTTTGTTTTCAGTATCCAATTTTGAGAAATAAAAGCTGACGTTTAAAAACATTGAAGCAGCTTGTAATCACAGACTCGTGTTGTTTCCAAACACAAGGCTTTGTTACCTTTGCAGATGCTGAGAACATGTTCGCTCCCGGATCTTTACAAACTGTACAGAACCTTAGTTGATGTTCCCAGCATAGCAGATGTGCAGCATCAACACAGTCTTGAAATAGATGATACAGAAGATGAGCAGGCCAAAGAAGGACCCTCTGATTCGGAGGATATGTGAGTGCAATAGCGTTACCAAGTGTTTTAAAAGGCGTTTTACATCTAGAATATTTTTGTTTATACATTATTATATACTGTATACCATTATATACAAGAATGGATTTGTTTAACTAGCCAAACTTTAAAAACCATGTATTTCACATTTGTTTGGTTTGAATCAACGTGCAGTCTGAGTCTTGTTCAGAAAGTGGCACAGCTGATGGGATGTCCTATCTGCAATATCTGTCTGAACGGTTTCCAAATTCCATCTTGTCTTGCTCTTATTATCAGAGTGAGAGAGGAGATTCTCTGATACACTCTGAGTGAGAATGAGACGCAAGCGAGGTCAGATGTTGTCTGACCAGTTTTTTATCTAATTAAAGTGACAAGGAAGGGACAGGCTGGTGATTATTACTAATCGGGGCGATGGGGAACGGAAGGTGGGTGATAGAAAAGATAAGAAAAGAACAAGGATTCTGTAAAGCAGGGAGAGTCACTTCCAAGGATGCAGCAGCGTCCCATTGTGTGCCATTCCAAAAGTCCAAAGCTGATGCAGGAATAAGGGTGCAGGGGGAGGCAGACTGGCTGGCCTTAAGCAGCAAGCAGGTAGATGGTTCAGCCAACAGTGGATCTAGGAGGCAGGCAAGTCTCAGGTAGGAGGCTGAGGAGAATCAGGCAGCAGGCAAGTTTCATGCCACAGGGTGTCCAATACCAAGCACTGTGTTCCTTGTTTGTAGGTTCCTTCTGCCCAGCATTCCTGGGCACTTAGGTTAGAGTCATGTGCAGCACCTGTGGGCGTGCGGGTCCCCTGGCTGGTTATCTTGCTTGAGATGCACTCACAGAAGGCAGCTCATTGGCAATGTAGCAGCTGCTTATCTTTCATTGCCTTTGGCCTGCAAGTCTTCAGACAAAAGACTTCTTGGACTTATCTGTCTGTTGAAATAGTCTAACAGTAAGCTTTGAGACAAAGGAGCAGAAATAGTCTCTTACACCATCCAAGATGCTTTTCTGTCTGTCTTTACTCTTTGCATTCCCCTGAAACGGATCAAAGTTGATGGCTGCCATTCTTCTGAAAATGAAGAATTCTTTAATATATCCTTTCTTTCCATGTTCTGGGGATCTCTGCTCATCTGTCTTCCTTGTGGTATTGGGATGTCCTTAAATTCCCCCAGGTTATTCCAGGGGCCTCAAAATCTGACCCGGGGCTGACAGTTCCCCCCAGAGTCTGCAGAGATGAAAATCATCCAGTCTGTCTATTCAGATGAGACCTAGATCTGTTTTGCTCCAGATACTTCTATGTGACTTCAGGTTTTCTTTTTTCTTTTTTTTTTTTTCCTAGCATTTCCTTAAAATGCATTCATTTTGTTACTAATCTGGACTCTAAAACCTGGCTCTTAGTTGTCCTTTGCTTCCCTCATCCTAAACATTCATTTGTTCCACGTGACTTATAAACGAGACAATCATTTTCCCTGTTGATGTAAATTGAGCTTAGGCCTTTGTGTCCAAACTATGCCTTGGTGCTGGTTGTTGTGTAAATGTAAAGCTTGAGAGAATATTTGGGGTTGAACTAACTTGATCAGTTTCCTGCTGTCTTAAGACTGGATACATGAAATTTACTTTTATCAAGGCTAGCGGATAAGGTATTTAACTCACACCTTTGGAATGTTAGTACAAATATTATTTGTCTCCTCACTTGTACTCCTGTGCTGTTTTCATTTCATTAACAAATGCAAAACACACACTTTATTTTCTCTACTTCATTGCTTGTCCTCAGCCCATCTTCCTTCTGCTTCATTTTTAAGATAATTTCTACTTGTTGGCTCTTACTGCCAGTTCCTGTTGCTTACATACTAAAATTAGCTGACAGTCTTGGAAATGGAGGTTTTTGTAGCAGTTGTCCCACATGTAAATAGAAAGTGCCCTGAAATCCTACATTTGAGAATGAGCAAAAGATGAAACAAATGAAGCAAAGGTACAAATTCTACAGTTATTCCTGGTGCTGAAGTGCTGCCCCTGGCACACGTGCTGCTTTTGTCTCACATTTTCTGTTTTGTTTTGGATAAGTGAGCATTCTGATGTGGAATTAAATCAATTTTTTCCTGTTCTCTTCTTAAAAAATGATGCCTGCAGTTTCTGTAGCATCAGTTGTGCTTAGCCAAGTCAGAGCAATCAATCTTCTACCTGATCTTTAGTTTTCTCAACTCCAGATTTGAACCCCTTGAGCTGTGTGGAAAGAGAACCAGTTTGAGTCTGCCCAGTTTGAGTCGCAACCCACAATCTCTTAGAGAAAGACTGAAGAAGAATCTTGGCATTGGTTGTCCGAATTGGATTAATTATTTTACCATAATTAGTATTGCTGTGCTTGCAACACAGGGTTTTATTACAGAGCATAAGTATAAAGTTTGTTTGAACTGATCTTACTAATGAAGTTCAATAGATCACCTGTCTCAGCAGACACCAGAGCATCTTGTAGAAGGATGATGAGACAGATCTTTGTTCCCTGTGTCTGGCATTGTATAGTGGTATTAGGGCTGTCATTGTGATCAACTGTGGATGTAAATATCTACAGAAAGTGCTAATTTTCTTGACTAACCTAGTGGTAATAGGAAAAGCGTTAGTCTTATGCATACAAATGTTTGTCTCATTTTCTTCTCCTAAAAGCTCTGCTGTCTTTAGTTCGTTGGCTTAACAAAAGATATGAACTCTTCCAAGAGTTTGTCTTGAAAAGCACTACTTTTATATAGTATTTGTCACTTTCTTTTAGCATGTTTGGGGAGGCCGATACAGATTTGCAGGAACTCCGGGCTTCAATGGAACAATTGCTTAGGGAGCAGCCTGAGGAATTAAGTGAGGAGGAGGAATCTACTTTAAAGGCTAATGTCATCAAATGCATAACAAATGGTACAGAGCTGGATGAAGCAGATGAAAATAACCCCAGCAGTGAAAGTGCACTTAATGAAGAATGGCAGTCAGGTACAGTTTGTTATACCTGTTTCATAAGCTATTCATTGATGTTAACAATAAAGACACAGAAGAGTTTTGCATTTTAAAGGGGAATAAAGTTCTGAATAATAGTTTTTCTAGAGACTGAAAAAAAAATTCTGATGTTACTTGAAGTTTTCTGAGCATGAAGGTCAGCATGAAAGCACATGTTCGTGCTGCAAATTACATAGCAGCTATTTGTTAGGCACTGATCATAAAGCTTTTTTTCTCTAGTTGCCTGAAATGTGCTTTCAGGGAAGATCAGGAAGATCTTTTTTTTTAATAATTTAATAGCTTTCTGATGTTGGTGGTTTTATTTCACTGGTTCTTGTTTACTGTTGTTTTCTTTCTTTACAGATAATAGTGATGGAGATATTGCCAGTGAATGTGAAGAATGTGATAGTGTCTTCAGCCATTTGGAAGAGCTGAGATACAACCTGGAGCAGGAAATAGGCTTTGAGAAATTAATTGAGGTTTATAATAAAATAAAGGTTTGTGGAATAAACTCAACTGGAAGCCATTTCAGGAAACAAGATATTTCAGGAAACAAGATGTATATGTAGGGCTGCATACTGTACCAGTAACAAATTGCATTGTGTGGCTAGAATTAATGCTTATTTTTTGAGTCTTTTGTTTTTTTTCAACTTACCTAAAATATTAACACAGAAAATTCCAGTGAATTAAAGGAGGAAAGCTTTGGGGTTAACAATAGACTACATGGGATACATTTGAACTGTTTTATTCTAAACCCATTTTAGACCTCACCACGTAGATTGTTCTTTTTCCCAGGCTATCCATGAAGATGAAGATGAAAATATTGATATTTGTTCAAGCATAGTTCAGACTATTCTGGGAAATGAACACAAACACTTGTATGCCAAAGTACTTCACCTAGTCATGGCAGATGGAGCCTACCAGGAAGGTAATATCACTGACAATGATGGATTGTCTTAATGTTTGTTCTTGCTTATACAAAGAAGTTCTGAAAAAATATTTTTAAAAACAGATATGTTTTGTTATACAGCTGCTCAGCAAGACAGATTAAAGTTGTTTTTTTTTTTCCCCACAAACAGCATTTTTATTGCTGCAACACAATATGGCAAACTGTCAGTGTGCTGACCACTCTGATGTAACATCATGTACATATAGAATGAACTGTAATAATAGATGCCTTATAAAATGTGCAGTATAATTACTTTCTGTGGAACCATTCCACAGCTTGGGAAGATGGAAGTCTAGAATAAAGTTCTCAGAACAAAAAATGATTCTGTTTTAGGAATTAAATATTACCTTAGTTAAGAATTTCTCTTTCCAAAACTACTTTTCATGGGTTCTGCTGTTGAAAAGTAGCGGTCCTGATTCAGAAAAGGAAACTTCATGTGGCTCTTTATTCTATAATTGTAATTTCCTGAAAGACCTTGCTGTGGAGATACAATCCATCCTAGTTTTGCAGTAGCTCAGTAATACATGGAGAGCATTTAAGTTGATGGGAGCCCCCCATGTGTTAGCACAATGTGCTGGGGAGGCAGACAGTTCTGGGTACTCAGAGTCATTCAGTGAAATGCCACCCTGCCCACTGTCTGTGAGAAAATGCTGTTGGCTTTTTCCTCTCTTGTCAAAAAATTAATTGCAGCTATGTAATGTTTTCTGATGCCAAGACTTAACTGGGGAAGAAGAAAATAGAAATCTAAAATGTCAGTTATTTTTACAGAAATCAGAAGCATCATATATTAGTTTTAAAAATGTATGCAATAATCACTATTGGCTGTTTTTCAAATCCTGAGTATTTTAATGCACGGTAACCATCATTTGCTATCTGCATCTTTTAATTTCTTTCACAATTATATTGCAATAGCAAGTGAATTAAAGGTCAAGTAATTACAGCTTGCGAAGCTATTTGTATAGAAATGGGAAAAATAAAGTCTTAAAAAGCAGTTCTAAAAACACAACCATTAAAAATAAAAATCTATATCTGAGACAAATTATTCTTCATGTTTCCTTTCTTTGCTACTGATAGAGAGCTGCTGAGTCAGAATAAATGGGTCAGTGTTGTTTTAATTCTGTGTTATGGATGGATGACAGAGAAGCATTAAAAATATTTTTTTCAGCCACTTCCTCTAATAGGAAAATAAACTGTAGTTTTTTCTGTCAAGCATCTGGAGGGCTGGCAACACAGAACAGGAAGAAAATGGTAACCACAGTGTTACCCATTTCTTTTCCTTGGTGTTTCTCTGTTTAAGGATATTTTAAAACTAATCCTAAAAGGCTTAAATGCCAGTTTGCTGAAAAAATGTTGGCATACAAACAGTAAGCTTTTGTCTGAGTGAATGCTGTTAAAACGAGCTGACTTTCATCTTGTGAAATGCTGATTAACAAGTGGCTGTTTTTAATAGCTTCAGCTCTAATTCTGTATTCTACAAATCTGTGGTACCCTATGAAACTGTAAAGAAAAGATCATTCTACCCTTTTGCAGTTTAAAGGAAAAAATATGCTAATGAAGGCAAATAAGGACAAGAGCACATTGAGGAGCTTCTATCTCAAAGGTTTTGTTCTCTTCAAGCACTCTGACTATTGTTCTGTAGAACCAGGTTGTGTTTTGCTGGGTTTTATGGCTTGTTTTCTCCTTTGTATCCTTTTCACCCTGCCTTTCCCTCTCATGGCTTTTACAGATAATGACGAATAAAGCTGACTCAGGAAGCTCCTTAGTGCTGCACGACACATCAGTGTTCAAAGTCTGCACAGCGGAGTAACAGATTGTAATGAAAATGTAACATGGGGCAGGAGAAAGAATTGGATAAAGAGTGCTGACTGTATGAAGCAGAGAGGAAAAAACATGCCTTTTACACCAAGATATGTATACACTTCTTTTGTGTGTCTTGCATACGTGTTCATTAAATAATAGATGCCTAAATTTGAAAACAGCAAATTATAATCTCTCTCTCTCTCAAAAAAAAAAAAAAAGAATAAATGTCTCTGTTCTGATTTAAAACCAATACCTACAAGGTAAACCTGAGTTCTGTCATATCAACAGCTGGCCGATAGGGTTATGGAGCTGGAAGGATTACTGTGTTGTGAAACTAGCTATCTCTAGCTGTTCATTTAAATACTTAAAGTAGTCCTTCTTTACACCTACATAAAGAAACTGTTCATTTTTATTGACTCCTGTGTTTGTATTTTAATAGCATCTTAATCTGGTGGTCCAATTTGAGTATTTCACTTCTTTCTTAATAAAATGTATTTTGAAGCTGAAGACTTCTGTCACTTCTTAAGGGTCATCTGAAAAATCTTTCAGGTGTTGTTTCTAACTCAAGGCAGACTGGTATTTCAGTTAGTGAAACACTTGAATATTTTATTCTGGGGGCAGTGGAATTAACATGGAGCCAGAAGGCTGGATTTACATTCTTCCTCTCAAAATCCCAAGCATTTACCACTTTAAGTTTTGCCATGATAATGCAGTATATTGTTGAAAGATGTTTTCTCTCCTATTTGTTTTTAAATTCTTATTGTTATTTTCCTGGCCTCACAGCCACAGGGGGAGGTATGAAATGTTACAGGCACAAGTACTCCATGATTTGTCATCTTTCGGGCCATGTTTCGTAGCTTTATATCTTCCACCCCTGAAATTAATTACCTGACCCACACTTTTGTTTCTGCTGACAAAAGCAGTGCTGTACAGAGCCAACATGAGCTATACTGATTTCACATCATCACTGTAGAGCTTCAGTTGGCTTAGCCATACAATGTCTCCTGTTGCAAACCCAATGAACTGTCAGACTTCCAAGTGTGCCCTACTGAAGAGAATAAAATACTTTTTCCAGCTACAGTAAAATACAGCCATCAATCTAAAATTTAACTTTTCCACAAAGTACCATCAGATATACATGATTTAGAACTGATACATGTTTTTTGTATAATAGTTCTATGGAGTTATGAATGAAGTTTCGCCCACTGAAAAGTGGTATTTTTTTAAATGTCTGATGTAAGATGGACCAGAATGACTCTATTTCAGCTGTGTCATGGGAACCTACGGTGAGAAATCTTAAAAATAAACAAATAAAATAAAAAAAATTTGCAATTTTAATTGCCATTAGTGCACTGATTAAATTTTTATGTACATATTTATCTGATAAACACCTATTGCTTTATCTGGTGAGGAACAACAATCATTGCTGGAAACTGTTGGTTCTGACCTATGCTGCTTCTCTTGTTTTTTTTTCTTTTTAAGCTTTCCATGCTCAATGTTGGTCCTTTTCAGTAAGCTTCTCTTCCATTCCAGTTGTCTTCAATTAGATTGTAGTGCAGTGAAAGGATCCTCATCAGCTTACATCATCCATGATGTTCAGCTGATACAACTGAGAAGAGTTTATACAGACTGAGTCTGCATTATTTTCTTTTCCAGTATTGCTTTTCAAATTGTATCCTGCACCCTTTAGGAGGTAGGAGGACTAACATTCTTTATAGAGAGATTTTTCTCAAGGAAATACAAGCTGGGCGTTAGGTTGTGTTTAATTGCTTTTCTATTGAAATCACATCATTATTGACATCCTTCATTTCTTATGCAGGTTGCTGGCTTGCAGACTTAAAGCTTTACAGGCGTAGAGCTTTTTATCGATGAATGAGTTGAGAAATGTGCATAGACTGTGCACAGCTTTTCAGAGATTAATATTCAGACCTGCCCGTCAATACTGAATATCCTTGAAAATCTCTCCCAGGAGCTAATTTTAATTTGATACAGTAAATAAGTTTGTCTGCTGAAGTAATGCTTTCCTCTGAAATTTTAAAGCTCTATTTATGAGCCCTACAGTCCAGTATAACAACATCTGTGTTTTTTTGTTTGTTTGTTTTTTTAAGGGCAACGCAGTGATCTGCTTGTAATAATTTATTTGAATTGGTTGAGTATTTGGCTTGCATTCATAAAATTGCACTCACTATGGGCAGCTTTCTGTTACAAATCTAGTAACAAGCAGGTACAGAATGATGGTTTTGGCTCAGCACATCGATTCTGTGTTGTGTCCCTGTCTTCTGGATTTCATCTTGACCCCTGAAACCACCTGTAGGTAAGAGAAGGAAAACAGTTTTGGAGATTATATATATATATATATATATATATATATATATATATATATATATATATATATATATATATATATATAAACACAACAACAATAATAGATCTCGGTACCTGCCTGCATTGTGTTGTCCTGCAGACATGATTACAGTCCTTGACATGAGACTCTTCTGGCAAGGCAAGCTGTGATGTTTGTAGCCATATGTGTCCATTGAGCTTCCTGACCCTCAACAAACTGGAATAAAGTGCCAGCAGCAAAGCAGAGTCAGAAGGAACCTGAGCTCATAGCCTGTGGCAGGAGGATGAGTCTTGCACTGCCCCAGCTGCCTTTGTTCTGGATGGAACAGGTAGACGGTAATCCTACCTAAAGCACTGATGCCTCAAATCTTATTAGAATCACAGAATCACTCAGGTTGGAAAAGACCTTAAAGATCATTAAGTCCAACCTAACCACACTACCCTAACTCACAACCCTCTGCTAAATCATGTCCCTTAGCACCACATCCAAATGGTTGTTAAGCACAGCCAGGGATGGTGACTCAACCACCTCCCTGGGGAGCCTATTCCAGGAATGAGACTGAAGTGACTTTTGCTCTTTGATTTGCTTTACTTTGAGAATGTATTTAAAGTTACTATAAGAAGGTAGTTCAAAAAAAAAAAAGTATTATGTGGTCAGGCAATGCAGATCAGAACAAAAGTACATTGCTGTGTCTGTGGTCTGGAAAGTGAATTGCGGATGAAAAGGAAGTTAAGCTTCCCCCAGCCTGTCTGCTTGTGTTGCTGTTTACAACATTGATTATTTTTTTTTTAGCTTCTAGTACTTTTATCTCCCTCTTGCTCTGATTTATGCTGTACGTTTATTCAAATACCCTTCCTCAACCTTTCTGAAGTTTTACAAAAACTGATGGTCCTCAATTCCCTGCTGACCTGTGAGTTCTTAGCACAATATTTAGCATAAACGTTCTGATGTTCCATACATCTGTATGTTTCTTCAGGCTGGAGAGCTGGGTGGGAGAACAAGGGCAAGTGTAGAGCAAGCTTGCTTGCCTTAGTATTTGCTGTGTATTGCTTGGTGTTTGCTTTGTGTGATAGAATCGCTTAATTGCCTCCACGAGTGCTGAAACATTGGGATTAGGGTTATGTCATTTAAAAAAATGCCTCCTGGGGAGCAGGGGGCTGATTTTCAAAGTCAAGATTAAAATGCCTACGTAAAATATCTAGTGCTATCTAAGCACAGCAAATATCTGAATTCTTTCTTAAATACTTCTGTGTTTCTTGGTGTATTAAAGAACGTGCCTGTATGTCTCATGAACCAGCTGTTACACTGGAAGCAAACTACATCAGTTTCATTTCTTAGTGGGTGGGTTATGGTGGGTTGGTAGGCCAAACGATACTTATTTTCATTTCGTTCTTGTGTGTAGCATAGCTCATTTCAGCAAGCATTTAACGGAGATCTGCTCTCTTTGAAACAGAGCAATTACAGAAAACAAGGGTCTGTCCATCAACTGCTGTTCACGGTGCCCCACTTACTAACGAGAGGTGCCTTCTGTTCAGTGCAGCGCTCGGTGCGAGCGCCTCAGTTTCTGATCTTCGTTGCAGAGGTACAGCAGGAAGCATTATTTCACACGGCGTGTGTATTTTAAGGATCCAAAGCCTTGGGAAGACGCGAGCGATCATGCGGTTCTACGATCTCCTCCTGCCTCCTCCCTTTCCCTGCCTGGCAGCGGTGTGCGCCGCAGTTCCGCCGCGCGGCCGCGAGGTGGCGCTATAACCGCGGGCGCCGCGCTGAAAACCTGACGCGTACACGGGAATCTTCAGTGTTGTTGGTTGGGTCCTCCCTGGGTTGGCTCTGCCCCGCACCGGGCACTTTTTGCTCGGCTGATGGATGATGGTCCCTTAGGGACTGCGGGCAGCCAGGAGAAAAGAAAGTTCAGTTTTAAATAGCGCTGTGGCTCAAGCTGACGCAGATGTGCTCCGTGTATAATGGAACGATAATCCCCTCCTTGACATTCCCCGTTTTTCTCTGTGTCCTGCAGTCCTGGCACTAATCTGTTCTCTAGGGGAAGGGATGTAGCGTGCATTTTTGCTGATTCCTAAGCATGGGATAAAGCTTCCTCTAATTCAGACTTGAGGCCGGAATTCTGCCGTCCCAGCTCTGCTGATAAAATGTGAAGCTTCCAGCAGTGCTTCAGGGGTGCTATTTTTAATTTCTATCAGTTTCCCCATCGGCAGTCAGCCCTCATTGCTGTTTGCTTTATTGCTGCTACTTTCAGAGTAATTTTTAAGCAGTGCAGAGCCTTTATTTTCCTGAAGAACAGAGTGATCTGATGGGGATATGGAAAAGAAAGAGGTACCATTAACAATTCTCAGAGCTCTCTCCACTGCTCACACGATCACTGCTCGAGTCACACAGTCTCCTTACAAACTGCTCTTGCCACCGCACTCTCTCACCTGTTTTCCTTTGTATGAACGTGTAACAACTGCTCCTAAAGATGCCTAAAGGACAGCACGCGTCTCATTCGCCAGTACTGTAGAACACTTTGTTCATCCTTTCCCCCTGATGTTGGTTTTGAGGACTTAAATGGTATCTTGGAGTCTTTTACCGTTGTTCTTCAGTCATTTTAAGGGAAAATCAGAAGGTGGGAATGACTGTGGCAGTTCAGCTTCTCTGCAGCACACATTTGGGCTTATGCTGGACATGTTTTCATGCTTCTGTAATTGTGATATGTTAGTATTTCCCAGTGTTTCCTGCTTCACAGATGTAAAGCCTCAGAAAAAAATTTTCTAAGTATCAGTAAACATCGATGAAGAATTCCTTCCACTGCCCTAAAGCATCTCTCATGCAGTCCTTAGCCATTACCAATACAGTATCTTTTTTCAGCTGGTGACAAGCCTGATTGCAGTGTAGTATCCTGTTCTACCCTGGACTTCAGTATGTCAGTGCTCACAGCCCTAAATAACTCAACTCCCTGTGTTCACTTGATTCCCCAGAGCACTTCCTTTTCTCAGATGGCCGCTCTTGCTTTCCCTGCATTGGGCAATCTTGTTTGTCCAGGAAGAGGCTCCAGCAAACACTGCCTGGAACAGACAGCGGGGTTAAGTGTTGCCAGCTGGGAAAGGGAGCACTGTTCAACCCTGTCCCACAGCATTTGCTACCCAGGCGGTGATACTACAGCAACTGCTTGGCTCGGATAGGTAGTAGTTACACTGTCTGCTATAAATACCAGTATCAAGCCATGCATGCAGCAGTGGAGCGTGGATGAGCACTGTGATAAATCTTCCCCTCCTCACAGTAAAACTTAAGAGATTAACAGCTGGCTTCTGTCAGATCTCACTGTGACCTGTAAAGATTCTTTGGTAGCGATTACTGGGACCAGCAGAATGAAACCTGTGCTTACCCTCGTGCTTGAGCACAAAACAGCATCCTTGATTACAGTAGGTGGACTTGAGCCAAGTCACCCGACTCCGAGCTGCAGTCAGCGAGGCTCTGAGCACATCTTCAGTTCTGTTTATTGTGCTGAGGGGAAAGCGATATCCAGCAGGAGGGTGGGGTACCACAGATGGAGGCACAACCGAAATCGCTAACAGTATTAGAACAGCAACAGTAACAGTTGCTGAAGCTCATCCGTTAAGGGTGATCTGAGGCTGTAAGAGAAAATTATGTGTGAATACGAAGTGAAATAGGCTTGCTTGGGGAGCACAAAGTGTGCGTTGCAGAACGCTTCTCCTGCATGAATCAAGTAATGGACCTACCAAGTACTGGGGTGGTTTTGATTCTTTACTCAATTTCTAAACTAGAAGTGTGCTGTTACTGAGGTCTAAAATTAGTCAAATAAAACAAGAGGGAAGCCTTTTCTGCTTGTCTTGCATCCGTTTCCTCCTAACATCACTGCAGTCACTCACTCACTCCCTTTTCTGAAGGAAGCTGGGAGAAAAGGGCTGAGCACAGCCCTCATGACATGAAGAAAAACACAGGAGGAAGCAGCAGGGAGGCCAAAGTTTCAGCCACTCTTCCTCCCTTACCCAGGAAAATTTTGGTGACCTCTTGACATCTCCCATGGGAACCTTTAAACTGACCACAGTGCTTGCCGAGTAAATACAGAAGATTGCATTAAAACAGTATCGCTCCTGATCTAATCCTCCTGAAGTTAGTGAGAGCAAGTTCAAGTTCCCGCAGCAGCTACGGTGCACCGACCTCATTCTGGGCAGCAGCAAATGTGGATACGTAGCAGAATTGATTAGTAAGAATAAGAATGCTCACAGACTGATGGGAAAGTAGCACTCAGGCAAACACCTAGCACAGGCCGTTTGCTGACAGCTGTTTTGACCACAGCTGCCTTGCCTGTATGTAACTGTGGCATCCTTTGTTTCTCGTAGCTGTGTCCTTAGAAGAATGGTGGTAGAACTGCGTCAGCGGTTTGGAATGATGCTTGCTGACAGGCTTTGGCACGCTTACACCTTGCTGGTGCCCCAGTCACATCCGTATTTGTGTTTTCTGTCACGTGTGAGAAAATAATTCCATAAAATGAGTTTTACTGTAGCTTGTGTAATGTGTATATTCACACAGTACTTAGGGGCTGATTCTTAGCGACAGAGATGGAATCCAGCTGCCTGTTTTCTTTGGCCCTGAGAGTCAGATCGATATGATTTACATTTTCAGAGCAAAGAAAGAGCCAGAGGGCTGGTTTTGAGGGATTTTCTCCTTTTTGCTTGCCTTAGTAAGTAAATATTTTACAGACCAAATTCCCAGTTCCACAAAATCAGTGACTCCAGGCTGTGGGACGATATAAGTAAGCACAAAGGCTGGAATTTATTGCTAGTAATGATCTATGAGATAAGATTTTCAACTGAACTGGTGCAGAGAGCTCAATTGCCAGATGTGTGGGAGTGAAAGTGACACACATTCACAAACACACACAAATCTCTGGCAATCCCAAAGTGGTTATATAGGCCTGTAGCGCCAGAAGCCTCAAAGAATTCACTCTGTGTCTCACTGTCTTCGTCAGCTTAAAAGCCAAGTCCCAAGCTTTATAAAAGACATCCAAAGTACTGCCATGAATACTTCATACATTTATCTCACTTTCTAAATCTTATTATAGACAAAGAAAGGGATTTTTTTGGTCTGTATTTCCCTCCTTTGTACAGAACCGTAGGAGCAGAATGACAGCGACTCTGCAAAGAATCACTGGGGAGTTTATCCTAGAATTCACCTACTTTCATCTCAGTGTCATTCAAACTTCTACAGTGCTCCATCTAAGCAGCTTTTCCTTCAGAGTCATTTCTTCCATTGGAAACTCTTGCATTTTGCTCGTAACCTGTCACCGATGGAAACGGCGGCTCATGGATGGTATGCTGCTCACATCCCAACCTCTGCCTTAAATCTTTCCTCAGGTGAACCAGAGACTGCAGGTAGCTGAGTCTATAAAAAGGAGTTTCCGTGTCCTTTAGACCATGCAAGAAGTATCACCTGTGCTAATGGGCGTGCAGCCCCCCTTCTATCTGCATGTTCCAAAGAAGGATGCTGCAGTCAGAGAAAATGCTTTACCGTGGGATAACACCTCTGCTTTCACTGGTTTTGGATGGAAGTGACAGAGCATTTTAGATGCTGTAATACACCATCATTTCTTATATTGCAGTAAACAAACTCTAACAAAACCCACTGCATCCCTCATATTTTGATATCACAGCAGAACTGTGTAAGTGCGGCAGAGATGTTTGGAAAGTAAACACACCGATAATTCCACTTGCTTGTCAGATAGCTCTGCACAGCAGGCAGTTTTAGGAGAAAAAAAAGCTATTTTAAGGAAGTAAATCTTTCTGAAGAAACTAGCTGAGCATGCTTTTAAGAACTAGCATTACAGCTCAGTTGTTTTTTGGGTTTCTTTTTGGCAGGCTACCAATCTATTGCAGCACTCAAAATACTAAAATGGCTTAATTTAGAACTGAAAGAAGCTACATGAGTTTCATGTGGAAGGAAGGATGGCACGTGTTTGTCCTGGAGCATCTTACAAGCCTCTGCTCCTAAGCCTGGGATCGTGGCACAGCTCTGTACATCAGGACTCAGTTCTGGAATGAAATCAGACCAACTGAACTCCACAGCAGAGGAGATGCAGGTGAAGGGAGGGCGGTGTTTTTTGGCAGATCTCCTGATTTGAACGATAGGAGGAACTGCAGGAGGAGCCCGAAAATGCACACAAACAACATTACAGATATATCTTTACTGTTGCTATGTATTTCTTAAAGGCAGGCTGCGTTAAGTGTGCTTTAATGAGAAAAGCACAACTGGTTTTTAAGAGCTGCTCCCCTATAACTGCATGGAAGCCTTGCAGTAACTGAATTAGACACCTACTATTAGGTGTTTGTTTAAACCTGAAGAAATGTCTGGGTTTTCATATGATGTCATGCAGCTGCTCAAATCCCATGTTGGACCGTGAGTAGAAATAACATCCCCAAATCATCTGTTACAGAGCCTGTGCTCAGAACAGGCCTGAAAACTTTGCACTGAGAAAGACTGACAGGAGAGATAACAGCACGTTCTGAAGATACACCTGGTGTGTAAGTGTGGAGATGGTCAGAGGCTCCAGCCTGACACTGTCTAGAGGACACTTCCTTGGGGGTGGGCTCTGTGGCTCTGGCCAGGAATGTTTGATCTGCAGGGGTTCATTTTACCCCACTAGATAAAATAGTGTGGACTCTTTCCAATTCATAAAGCTTACTAACTTTGTCCATCTCTCAGGATTTAGAGAGTGGAGTTCTAATGCTTTTACAAATACAAAATGTGATCCAAGGCAATATTTAGGATCTGTAGACCCGATGTAGCAAACACAGCCTTCACCCAATGCCCACGACAAACCCCTCTCTGCACTGTCCCTATGCTTATAAAAGTTCCTCAGCAGTTGCAGCTCCTTCAGTCTGATATCCTAATTTTTGCTCCAGTCTTCAGACATTTACCTCCTATCACATACTACAATAACGATGTGATCACATAAACTTCTGTGAACACTGAATATCCTTCATTACGTTATCTTTCTGCTTATTTCCAGCTCATCCCACCCGTTTGCATTTTGAGAGCTCTGTCACGTTGTTCCTCAAAGGTAAAACTGGAGTTTGCTCAATTACTCCAAGGGGTTGATGACAGCTCTGCCTGATCTCAGTCTAGAGTGGGTAACACAATAATTCTACTTAAACACTTACATGATTGTGAATTTGCTTGTCCATATGAATGCAAGTGTCAGTTCTTCAGGAAGTTTTACCCTCTGACTTGTATGGAGTCTTCTAAGTGGGGAAAACATTAATAGCTTAAAATTTCCTAACAGTGTAGCCAACTATGAAAATGTGACAAAAGGTCTAGGTTCACGTAATTCTAAAACTGCGGCCCGATACACGGGTGAATGCTTAGGGGGGCAGACCTGAATCAGACTGGGAGATAGCTAGGAAAGGAGTGGACAGAGCAGCTGGCACGCTGTCCTCACAGCAATCCCCCCTGTGGACACAACACCAATTCTAGAGAAGCAAAGAACTCTGAGGACTAACTCCGTGGTCTCACTGAGTAGGTATGCAGTTTATCAGCTGGATCCCAAGGAGGAAAAAAGGTTATTTTAAAATAAGCTTATCAAATACCAAGTTCTAACAGTTCTATTTGCTTTATCTTTTCTAAAATCTTCACAGCTGTGTTGTCTTTCTTTAAATAGACATTCTCCTTTGCTTCTTCTTTAACCTTGTTTGTAGTAAGGGCAATTTCAAACTTGCTGGGTAATGAGATGCAGGCACTACATTCCCATCAGCGTAAGGATCATTCAAATCAAGTTCTTGACCACCTACACAAAACAGCTGCAAGATAGGGCAGTGGATGCTGCAGCTTAGGCTGCATGGATCATAAACATCCATAGGCCCACTAGGCATCCTCCAGTGATGAAACTGGGGGAAATGTGAAATGACTGAGCTCACCTAATTTGTAGCACCTCGATTCTCCAGCGTCACATCCAGTTTTTCTTTTGTATATTCCTTCACTGTGACTCAAAAGTTGTTCCAAAAGCGTCACGTACAGAACGCGTGCACAGCTTCAGGTGATCCCAGCTTCATGGTGCCACAGAGAGCTGGTTTACAGCACTCGGAAACAAACAGCACTCTCCTCGAGAACAGAAATAGGAAACTAAAAAGCAATCTAGATGCAAATGCCGTCTGTGTTTCGTCAGGTCTGAGATACAGCCAGGTGATTTTTGTCAATAGTCCAAGCTAAATGCCTAGCTGAATACAGTGGAGCTGTAAAACAGGAAGGCCAGACGTACTGAGAGCACATGAAGCCATTTCTCCTGCCTCCTCACAAACACAACAGCGGCACAGAGCCTTCTGTAGGGATGCAGAAGCCTTGCAAGTACTTTTGTGTGACGGTCACCAATCTATTTACGAGTGGCTCAGATGCAGATGGTGCAGCAGGGGCAGCACAACCTCCGCTTGCAGACAAACTGACTGGATCGATGGAGCCTTGTGCTGTCAGAATCACATAACAGTAAGCAAGACAATCTAAAGCTAGCACTGACTGCAGCATGGACATGGTTGTCCAAAACAAAAACCGAATCAAACAAAAGCACACAACACGGGTGAAAAGGGAATCAAAGAACAGCCCTGCTCATGTGCACGAGAGACTGAAGAAAGCTGTCTGTGCTTTGCTACGTGTTGTGCTTTCTGCTACACAGCCAGCAGCGTCAGCATGGACATCAGTGCTAAAATCTCTCGATGTCCCTGTGAGTCTTGCCTGGCTTTTGAATAGAAATCTCCACTGCATCTCCAGGGGTCATTTTACAAGGAAGTCAGATTAACCTATTTGCTCTGTGCTCGAGATCAACGTGGCATGGGAAAAATAGGCTAATGTGGAAGATAGAAATAATGAATTGACCTTCCTGAAAAAAAATGCCTATAACAGTAATTTAGTATGAAGAAAAGTATCTCAAAATGAAAGCATGCCTTATCCTTCTCAGTAGAAATAACATTATTTAAATTCTTTCCTGAACCCACAAACAAACAAAATTCAGCCCATTACTTCCTCAAAACATCACCTTCTGTTTTAAATAGGACATAAGACCTCTTGTTCCACTATTCTTGCTGCCTTCGTGTTAAGTCCATTGCAGTCATCAAGACACTGAAGATATAATTCATGACTAAATTAAAATAGATATCCAGATATCGATTCCCTCAGAGCAGAGTTTCTCCTATTCAGCTTCCACTTAGTCAGTTCTGCTCTATGACTGCTAATGCAGTGTTTCCAGGCACGTGGGTTATCGTGTTGTTGGGGTCACGATCTTCAGTGAGATTTTGTAATATTCAAACAGAGGTTGGATCTGGTCTTGCTTTGCAACCCATTACTGTATTTTAGTGCATTCACTGCTTTTGCTGTGCATTTCAGAGGATTTTCACGCCAACAAACAGATTTATCTTCTGAAATACCTTAGTCAAATTTCCTGAGACACCAGACATACGAGAGGCATGTCAGCCTCACTTCCCCATTACTTACAATTCATCGACAAAATCCAATGGAAGATTTGTAAAGATATGAAAAGTCTGCAGGTTTTTGTGGAAAACTGATCACAGCCAGTAAAGGGGAAAATTGAGTGCCCACAGCAGAGGTCAAGCCATCTTCTTGTTGGCCTGCCAGCTTACCAGATAGTCAGTGCTGCTCAGAGCCAGGCACAGCTCAAGCTGTCTAGCATCGTAAAGACAGAGGAAGAACTAGGGGTACTGGGAATTGTGTTAGAAAAAGGAATTAATGCAGGAGGGTTTGGGGGTAGAGGAATAGAAAGTATGGCTGTTGGCAGAGAAGGCTGAAGTCCTAGGAAGGTCTGTAGGGTGGCTGGCGTACAGAAGAACAAGAGGAGACCAGCAGGAGGGACGGAGAAGCACAGAGGATACAGGTTCCTAAGAAACTGGGTTTTACCAGTCGTGCTGCTGACATTTGGTCCTTTGCAGTTCTGTTCTGCACGTTTCCTTTCACATCCTACTTTGTCCATTGGCTTCCAGGTGAAAAGAAACGGCATCTACTGAAGAGAAAAAGAAGTCTGTACCTGAAAACCAACTGCCAGAGCACACGACAAACGAGTTAAATAAGTTTTTACAAATAGGAAAGAAAAATAGAAAATGCCATTGTAGAAATCTAGCTACGTGAGGAACGGGAGGGCCTCTAAACTCAAACTGCAGTTTCTCCACAATACACAACCACTTCTTTGAATCGAGCAGAATCCAGCACACCATTTGCTAAGCGACGAACTGTACGTGGAAACAGAATGGCTTCGAGAATAAGGAGGGGGGTCGTTTCCCTGTGAAATACTTGCAGGTGTACAAAGCTCGTGGCTGCCAGCGAGAACGAATAAACGCCTAAGTGCAGTGGGAATTCTCTTGGCCTGCTCTGCCCAGGTAGAGTCTAACACTCCATCCATAAGAGGGCAGTGCCGCACGCCAGCACGCCCAGCCGCTGTTTTGCAGGCAGATTACATCTGTTTAAAAATTAACTACTGCTGCAGCACGGGAAGTAATGTGTTCATCTGACACTCTTCAGTGTTTATTGCTCTGGCCAGTATACTGAAACGTGTGTAATGTTTCACAGACTTTACCTGCAGCGTTACCAAAGATCAACTCCGATACCAAGCTCCATCTTTATATCCCACTCCCCTGAACTTTCATCTTCCTCCCCCGGTGCCTCACCTGCCACCTAAACGCTTTCATTGTTTTAGTGGGCACTTCACATTCCTGAGGCAGCAAACTGAGCTCAGACAGCGATAACTGGCTTTGCTTACAGAACAGCACAGTGCCGGAAGGCTGAGCAGCAAACTGTTACCACGCAGCGTCCACAAGGCCTTTTGGAAACGCCGTGGCAGAAAGTGGCATCGCCTTGTGGGACGGGTTTCCGCTTCGATTCAGTGAGACGACGTTCTGAACTGATCATTCTCCCTGCAGTGGCCGTGGATGATGGATGAATGCCGCGAGAGGTGGCGATACTCCAAAGCATCAGCTGTTCATACCCTTCTATTTACGTTACAGCGTTCCCTGCAGGGCACAGACACAGGGCAGAGCCCCGTCTGTATCGGTTTCCCTAACCTACAGAAGGCAGGGCGGAGGAGGCCTTGTTTCTTGATCAGCTGCGTGGATTTATAACTTTTGCCGTTCCTACCAGGGGAAAACAATACAACCAAAACTCCTAACAGGGGGAAAAAAAAACCAAAAAAACCCTAACAGTCACAGAATGCGACTTCCATAGGAAACAACCCAGAGGCGCTCTTAGAAACTGCGTGCAAGCTCTGAATAAAGGCCCCCCTCCGCACACGGAGTTCAGGTCGGTGACAACAGGTGAAGCCGAGCGGGGAAACCCGCCGATAATTTCCTTGCCGGGTTTGCGGCGGAAGCGAACGCGACGAACGCGAACGCGACAAACGCAGGCTCCCACCGGCCGGCTCCCAGCTCCTCGGCACCTGGCGGAGGAGGCGGAGGAGGAGGAGGAAGGGGCGGCCGGCACGGGGCGGCCCCACCCGCGAGGGAGGCGCAGCCGCCCTCCCCGCCGCCGCGGCCCCTTCGGCGGGGCGGTGCCGGGCGGGGCGGAGCCGCTCCCCGCGTCAGCCCAGCGCGGCCGGGCGGGAGGGGCCGGCAGCCTCGGCGCTGCCGCGGCGGGAGAGGCGCTGGCGGGGTCGGCGGCTCCTGGCGGGAACAAAGCGGGGCCGGCGACGCACGGTGAGACGCCGCGGGGCGGCTGATGCGGCGCGACGGGCTGCGGCCACGGGTGCCGCCCCCGATCGGGCCCGGCCGGGGCTGAAGCGGGGGAACGGGCGGGGAGGGGAGCCGAGCTGGGTGAGAAGCGGCTGAGCAACATGGAGGTGCGGCTCGGCGCAGGTCGGGGCGGGCCGGCGGCTCGCGAGTTGGCGCCGCGGCTCCGCTGCTCCGCGGCTCGGCGGCTCCGCCGCTTCGCGGCTCCGCGCCTCCCTCCCTCCCTCCCTCCCTCCCTCCTTCCCTCCCTCCCTCCCTCCTTCCCTCCCTCCTTCCCTCCCTCCCTCCCTCCTTCCCTCCCTCCCTCCCTCCTTCCCTCCCTCCCTCCCTCCTTCCCTCCCTGCCCCGATCACCGACAGCTTAGGTTCCAACCCGTGTCCGTTGCTGCTTGCCACAGTGCTTGTACTAACCGGGTGCCTAAACGTGGGCTGTGGTTGTCGTTCAGTGCTGTTCCGAGGTTTCTTTCCTGTGTTGAAATCGCGGTGCTGGATTAGAGCCCAGAGGTGCGATGTTCGGCCCGCTGGAGGGATATCTTCAGGGAAAGGGGAGGCGGTGAGTCTTTTTCAAGCTCCTTAATGCCTTTCTCCCTCCGAAAATTTCAGAGCGCAGCCAGAAGAGGGATGGATGTAACATGATAGCCCTGGGGTCCTCCAAACGCACGGTGAAGATTCGGTGTTTCGGTTAAGCGCCGGCAAGAAAATGGATGAATCAGCTCTGCTGGATCTGTTGGAGTGCCCCGTGTGCTTGGAGCGCCTCGATGCCTCGGCGAAAGTCTTGCCTTGCCAACACACGTTCTGCAAACGCTGCCTGCTGGGGATCGTGAGCTCTCGGAATGAGCTCCGCTGCCCGGAGTGCAGGACTTTAGTGGACTGCGGTGTTGATGAACTTCCCAGCAACATTTTGCTTGTTAGACTACTGGATGGCATCAAACAGCGGCCGCGGAAACCTGGCGCTGCTGGCGGGACGGGGAGTGCGAATAATTTAAGGGTCCCCATCACCGCTGTCGCGAACTGCGGATCCAAGGACCTGCAGAGCTCTCAGGCTGGGCAGCAGCAAAGGGTGCAAGCACGGAGCCCTCCTGTTAGGGTAAGTAGGAGGGAACGTGGTGTATTTCGTTGCCATCCTTTTCCTCACAGTTTCAGGATGTGATTTGCCTTTGTTTTAGGGTAAGATCAGTCAGGTAATAAACGTGGCAAAATAAATTATTTTGGGTGGTTGTTGTGGATGTGTAGCATCAGTTCTCTTATGGGTGATGGCTTATTGCTGTGTAAATATCGACGAGTTAGGGATAATACTTTCATGCTGGAGGTTTTCCTTTGGCTCTTCCCCTTTCTGGTTATCTATAAGCTTCCTGCAAGGTAGGTATGATGAGTATTAAAAATGGGAGCAAAGTTAAGTTCGTATTGAGGATGATGAAAGTTTTGCCTTTGGCTTCTAAGGAGCTAGGCTTTGACTTTGAAAAAGAAGAGGTCTTTGAATTGCCGTGATGCTCGTTTGTCCTGTCAGTCCTTTGCTTCTTGGAAGTACTTTTTGAAGCATTTAGAAGAATCTGTGTGCTGTGATTGGCAAACACTGTCTTAAGCCTGTGCTCGGGTTCCTTCCCGGGATTCGTGCAACCTGTGAACTTTGTTGTGCTTTATAATCCAGAGTGCAGTGGCCTTGTTTATGGTTATCCATTCTAGAGCCCTTATCAGGAAATATCCATTTACGAGACTACCGACCTTGCTCTGTTATGTCTTAACAGCAAGGCAGATTGGCTTCTCTGAAGGGTGCTGCTGCCCACCTGGGAGTGTTGCCTATCCTGAGTTCCCATGATGGAAGTGCAGTTTCTGAATGATTCATGGTTTTTCCTCCTTGCCGAGTTTAGCAAAATGTCCTATGGAGTTCAAAGGAGAGGGTTTAAATATGTATTTGACAAGGCTAGCCTTTATCTTCAAGTACATCTGAATGTTTTTGTTTACTTACCAATTGAGGAAAAGCTTATAAATACTTGTGGGGACAAATAAGCATCATGACTGGCATCTCTAAAACATCTTCGATGCACACCTGAAGTTTGCATGAGAATTTGAAGCACGGGTGTTCCTCCATTAGATCGTATTGTTTTAGCTGCTGGGTAATCTCACGAGGTTCTTCTCTCTAGAATATAACAGTGATGAGTGTCATGCTGCTTCCTGCTAATGAGTTTTGGTCTGTGTGCATATGTTGGGAAGGGAGAGGAGGTGATGTACTTCTGTTTCAGAAGCTTAAGCCTTAAAAAAGTTCTGTAATAAAGAAACACCAGCAGAATCAAAACCAATCATCTGGTCTTCTCCATAACCTTAAGGAGTTTGCTATGACATCTTGCGTTTTCAGAAGCTCTTCAGCTCAAAATAATGCAGAAATATCCATATAACTTGTTTTTGTATGGTCACTTGTCTTTTCAGGGATGCCTTTTTGGAGGAGAAGACTTGTGGTGTGGCAGTGTAGTGCATATGCAAGTGAGTGCACACCAGAGTTTCTCAAAGCCTCACTAGAAAAATAATAAAATGGAATATGGAGTATTCTTTTCCAGTGTTGCACAACAGGATATTGTGGAACACTTACGTTTCCAGATGTTGTACAGAGTAGGAAGTGATAACGTATGGAATGTTGCTTCAATTCATTAGCTGTTTTATACCGTGTGCCATTAAAATTGTGACCATGTGGATTCCTCCTGCAATTAATTGATAGCCTGTGTATGCTAGTGGTAGATGTCAGTGTTTTACAGTAAGTCTGAATAAGTCTTTGTTTCTGGAGCTTCAAAGCTGTTTAGGGTAACACAGGCATTCTTGTGTCTTCTTTCCTTTGGGAGACAGGGAAAGATGATCTCTCATCCTCTGTCCACTTTGTCCAGAGCTTTCTTTTAATGAGGAGGGCAGTGCTTCTAAGAATGAGCCTACCCTGAGCAATGATAATGGGGATAAAGGAACAGTATTTCCTTTTTCTATGTTAAAGTGTTTAAACAAACAAAGTTCAGAAGACAAAATGCCAGTTTAATGGACGGTGCTGTATTTGTTTTGTGAACTATAGCATAAATATGGTTTCAAATACTGTTCTTCTCTGGGAGCTGGGGAGGAAAATCTGTTTCTGGATGAGTGGCAGAGTCAGATTTCCTGAACTAATTTTGCTGAAGGGGAACTAATAAATGAAATTTGCTGTTACGTTAAATGAAGTGAATGTGGATGAAGGCTGTCAAGTCATAAACATTCTGCTTATACCCTGAAGTAATACAGAACTCAAAAACGCCCTTTCAGAGGATGCCATAGTTGAGAGAACAGGTTAATTCAGCATGTGCTGCAACGCCATTTCCTGAACTGTATCAGTGGCTCTGAGACTGCCAGCCCTGTTGTTTTAGAGTTCTACCTATATTGCATTCTCTGGGTATATGTGGTGACACATGGCAATAAACAAACAAATGATTCCTTGTGCCTTAAATCTAATAAAGCTGGGGGTGATGGGGGTTAATGTGTCTTGCACCTCATATTACTCCCTCTGCAATAACCCTGTTTCTTTCTGTAACCTGTATAATCTCTCACCACTGAACAACTGCAATTTCTTGTGAGTTCTTAACCTCTTTGTGTTCCCTTCTGTCTTGATGCAGAAAACCCTCTGCACCTTTCCCTGGCTGCCAGTTGGACGGAGGCAACACAGTGCATGATAAAAGTTGCCTTAGTTGAGTGCCCAGCTCTGCTGTTCTGAGCAGCCACCTTCCGAGCAGGGAGAACAAGCAGTGGTTGAGCTCTTTCTTTCTGGTGTGGGTAATAATTTGGTGCCTTTTTAAGTGAAAACTTCCAGCTAGGTTGGCAGTTGGACAGAGCTTTAAGAACTGCAGCACGTTGTTAGATCTGTCTGGGTCATCAGGAGCAAGCTGTTGTGGTCTGATGTGAGGGGCTGTGTGAACAGTCTGCTTTCTTAAAAGGAGTGCGTGAACGTTTGAAGATGCTTGCTTTCAAATTTCTGCTCGTATTATGCATCTTGTCACTTCCACAAGGTATGTCAGGCAGGTATTATCTTAAGTTCCATATGGCAGTTGTACGACGGCATGCTTATTGCTGGAGGCATAAACCTAGCTGTGGTCACAAGTTGGGAGGTGCTGGAAAATGTTCTAGTTGCCGTAGCAGAGGATAGGTTTAAGTTGGTAGACGTGTATGTCTTGGGCAATACAAATGCAAGGGGAATAAAGAAGTCGTCAGTTTTCCTGCTAGTTTATTTATAGTTAACAAAGTTAGGGTTGTCTTTTCCACAGAATCTAGAATGGAGCTGCCTAGATGGTCTGAAAGCTGCCCCTTCTCTGGAGATGTTCAAGGCCAGGTTGGATGGGGCCCTGGGCAGCCTGGGCTGGTACAAAATGTGGAGGTTGGTGGCCCTACATGCGGCAGGGGGTTGGAGATTCATCATCCTTGAGGTCCCTTCCAACCCTGGCCATTCTGTGATTCTGTTTTTCATCTGTTGTCTGGACCAAGTTTAGGTAAAATAGGTAAGTGAGAGATTAAAACATTTTTCCTTTCCAGAAGAAGAATAGCTCAAAAATTGGCCAAGCCTGATGGAGTTGATGCTTATGCTGAATGAGTATTGATGGTGTAATCTGAGTGAGAAATGCTACAGAGAAATCTTACAGTGCAGAAATTGGAACAGTCGTAAAGCTCTTTCCTTTTCTTTCTTCTTTTTCATCTTAAAGCAGAATCTTCACCACAGATGGTGATGTTTCCTTGAAACAAGAAGGTAAAGGAACATTACAGGCTCTTAGGATGTGCTCTCTGAAGGTGCCAATGGGGCTTTCTCATTTCTTTGATAAATTCTTGCTCTGTGCATTCCTAAAACTTTCTCTTAACCACAAATGTCTCAGCTGTTTGAGATATGTTCTTCAAGACTGAGGAGAAAAGAAGCCCACAGACGAAATCTTATTCCACAGGCTTCAACTACTGAATACGTGGCTGTCTGGCATTGCGTTGGAACCCCATGCTTCCATTCTCATGCGGGTGTACCCCAGGTTTAAACAGGAAGGTTTAAGGCTTTAACAGTAAGAGCTAAAACTCTGTGTTGTTACTGCAGCAGCAAACATTGCGTTCTGATAGGTTTGCCTGGGAACTGCTGAAGCAGCTGGAAGGCCAAGAAGGAGAAGAGAGATCCAGACTATCTTTTCCCAGTGGTAGTGTCTGAACAGGGCACTCAGCTTTGGTTAGCAGGTATGTTGGGCTGCCTTCTCTTCTGTTAGGGCCTGGGAAGCGTGGCCTGTTTATCTGTCACATTTGATGGGTGGTGTTGGCAGTGAGTTTTCCTATGTGCTCAAGAGCTCTGAAGGAAAAGAGGCCATGCTGGCAGCCTACACAGCTGGATTTTTGGGCAAGATTCGTGGACTCACTGGGAGCTGAAGTGAGTGTTGCAGCTGTAGGCGTGATGCTCACTGGCCAGCTGATATGTTGGCAAGTCTTTGTTTTATGTCAGAAGAAAACAGTGGGATTGCAAATGCAGATCTATGAATAGCACAACTTTAACAGGGGATTGAAAATAAACATGAGGTCCACTTGGGGTTGTGACCACGCATAACAGCAGATGTTGAATGGGATGTGTTTAAAATCTGCTCTGAACAAGAGTCAGCAGAACAAAACAGCACTCAGAAACGTACCTGACCAGCAGCTGTTTACCAATAAGACACTTAGAAGAGGCCCATATTGTGATGATAGATCAGGCTGTAAGGTGTACCTCTTAGGAAACAATCTGCTGGTGTAGAGACAGGCAGCTGCTAATGCAGTTAGTTTCATGCCTGGTGCTCATGCTGATAAGTTAGCAGGTCATTACCTAGCAGCGCTTGATTATTGAGGTCTGTATTTGTGCAAAGTCTGCTTCTTCCTTTTTTCAGAGGAGATTACTGTTGTCTGTGTAGTTTGAATCTCGTTTCTGCATGTGTTCTTTCCTAGAAAAGTGGGAAGAAGCAGGGTGCAGCTGAGAGGGGTTTGCTGTGCTGCCTGCAGGGAGAGGTGCTCGTTTGTACTCGGCAGACGTGATCAGGAAATATTTTGAGAAGCCTCTCTAAAACATGCTCACGCACTTCTGTTGCCTCTCGCACTTTGTGAAACAACAGATTCTGGTTTTACATCCACAGTTGCTTGTACCATTTTAATTACTTCTTTGTAAGCCTTCCTCATGCTATGTTAAGCCAGATAAAAATTTAACGCAGATTATAAATATAAAAGGATAGCAGGCCATCTTTTGTATTAATGTGTCTGGCTGCTAGATAACTAATTAAGTAGAGAGAAGAGCAATAGGAAGAATTGTCTCTATCTGAAAATACTGGGTTAGGAGTCAGTGCTTCCGGGCTCAGTTCCTGGCTTTCCCACAGATGTCTGTTGTAACCTTGAGCCAAGTCATCCACGGCCTTTTGTGCCTCTGTTTCCCATCTGCAGATATGACTGACAGTACATCCTTTGTCTGAGTTGCTATTTAAACTGTGTACTCTGTAGGGCAAGGATTGACTTTTATTTCGGATGGATGTATAGCGTTTTACAATGGGTCCACAGTCTCAGCTGAGGTCAGTAGATAGCACAGCGCACTCACTAAATAGCTGACTTCCAGATTACTGAAGGGCTGTTGATAATCCATTTCCTGGACCAGAGATGGTCCAGTGCCTAGTGTTGATTTGTTAAAAAGGATTTCCTTTTGTGTTTGGGTGTTTGATAGCCACGTAAATGTCTGCCTTTTCTTCACTGAGACACTTAAAAATAGCTGGGAGCTGCTGTTCCATTCTTTATCTTGGGAAATTTGTATCTGACTGGAAGACTTGTGTGTAGATACGAGTGTATTTTGAAAGGAATGAAAAGAGAATACCTAATGTGAATGACACTGCTAGCGCTGAAATATTTAATTCCATGCTTTGAACCTTGATAGCAGTCTTTCTCTGCAAGCTAACAGTAATCTGCTTGATGAAATAGGTGAGAAACTATGATTCCTTTATTATAGCTAATTAGGTTTTGAAGTAGCTTGACCTAAAAACAAATAAATAAACCAAACTTAAAACCAAAGTGTGTGTTTGGCACTTAAATCTTCTGGTTTTGTCGCTGTCTTACATTTTTGCATGTTCATGGTGTTGTATGAGGGCTGCTCTGAAAGTAATGCCTCCTACTTATGATGTTGGCCCACAACAGCAGGGGCAGATGATGGTATGGCAGAAGAGGCTTGCCACCAATATTCTGGTCTGTTTTGTTTCTGTGTGACAGACGGTAGCAGGACAGCCTAACAGAATGGCATCAGACATAAAAGTACATATGAAACAAAGGTGTGTCATTGAATTCCTCCATGCAGGAAAATTGGTACCCGTTGACATGATTACTGGTGACAAGATGTGGTGGTGTCTCTATGAGATGGAGTTAAAATTGCAGTCTGCAGAGTGGTGACGTGTGAATTCCCCATCAGTGGAAAAAGTTCAAGATGCTGCCCTCAGTGGGTAAGGTGATGGGCACTGTCTTCTGGGATTGGAAAGGGGTGATCCTTAGGATTTCCTGGAACCTGGACAAACGGTGAGCTCTGACATCATCTGATCGTGATGCTGCCTAAGCTGAAGACTCAGACTTCCAGAGTCAGGCCAGAGAAGAGAACCTTTCTATTGCAACACAGGAATGTCATAGCAGTTTCGAAACATTTGTGTATGTTGCCTGTATTGGCTGTCCTACCACATCTACTGTGAGTCCAGATTTGGTGCCTTCTGTCTTCCAGGCTGATGAAAGATGGACTGTGTGAGCAACATTTTCCTAGCAGTGCTGCTGTGATAGCAGCTGTGACACAGTGGGCCAGCTCTGCTGGTGCAGATTCTACCTATCTACCTATCTACCTATCTACCTATTTATTTTTACAAACACGGCATGCAGGCTTTTCTTCATGGCTGGCAAAAATGCATAGCTAATGGTAGTGACTGTTTAAAAAGTAGTGTTTTGCAGCTGGGAATTCCCTCTATCAAATAGCGTTATTGTGCTCTTCGTATCAGTCGTAGTTTCCATGGAGAGAAATGAGGCATTACCTTCATAGTGATATATCTGTAATTTTTTGCTCTTCAGGAAGAGGAGGGCCTGTCTTAATTTCCTTTATTTCCTGATTTGATACTGGTATTCCTCCATCACTGTAGATGTGTTTAATGTTTACAGTGGCGTGTTTTTTTTTTTGCACTCTAACTTGGCTGTTTGCAGGTTATTGCTTTGATCGTTCAGAAAAACAGAAACGTCTGCACAAAAAGGAAGCTTAAAGCCTGCATTTTTAATAGGTTCATGAAGGGCAGCGGTCTTTTTTTTTTAATGGTATAAAAATCTTTTCTTCTTTTTCTCTTTATTACCATAGAAATCAGTACGAATACAATTATGCAGTTGCTTTACTGGTCCAAGTTCTAGTTTAAAAATGAAAGTCGCAGTAGTACTATTGCTGTGTTTCTTTCAGCATTTTGCTGAGCTTTCTTATGGTTGGCGTCTCTTTGGCTTAATAGATGCACTGTAAGGTAGGAGAAGCTAGAGGGGGTGATTAAAACGGGGCACAGCAAGAAATCTTTCTTCCCTCTTTACCTGAGTGAAATGGTTTTTAGGTGGTACCTTCCTCTCCCTCATTTTACATGTGCATGTAGGCCTGCTGTTCTCTGCGTTCCTAAAACTGCAGCTGTACTAATAAAACTTGGAGTTCTTATCTTCACTTGTTTGTCTTTCAGAGGGCTTCCCATTGCAGTGCCTTCTTTGTCTCATATGCTTAGCTTCTTCCTTTGGCTCCATCATTGTCCTTTATTCAACCATATGATCTCTGATCTTATATAGTATACTTCTGCCAAAAAAAAAAGAAAACATATCATGCTTCCCTTTCCTGTCCAACTTGCCCTGGACTGTGTCAGACTTAAGGAAAATAAAATAAGCAATAAGGAAAAAAATGCTCTGATGTGTCTGGGCTGCAGAAGCTCACATGGTGTTTATGATAACCTACCAAATGAATGAGGACTATAAAGCATAGGTTTGCTGCTGTGTTGATTGGCCTCCTTCAGTTGTGAAAGGAGTGCCTTCTCCTTTTTATCACTGTCTGGGTGTATATCTTAGTGTGGATAGAAACGTTTCTCAGTAATTGAAGCTGAAATATCATCTGGTCAGCTCAGTCCACACATTACCCTTCTTACACAAAGGGAAGTGTGCATCTGTTATGCCTCAGTCCCAATCAGGTGCCTCTTCTTTAGGCAGAAAAGCTTCATCTTGGAAAATGGGCAGTGAATTCTTGTGTCAGTTACATTATGCTAATTTCTTTGCTTTTCTTTTCAAATTACCGCATTGGAATCTTTTTAAGGGCAGCTCGTTTGGACCAAGAATGCCTGCTTAGAGGTGAGCTGGATTAATCTTAGGAAATAAGCAGCCCTCAAGTGGGAGAATAGCATGTTGAGAGAAAGCAGCCTATTCAGCTCATTTCTCACCCTACAAACTTGTGAAGATTGCTTCATGCAATCACAGAATGGCCAGGGTTGGAAGGGACCTCAAGGATGATGAATCTCCAACCCCCTGCCACATGCAGGGCCACCAACCTCCACATTTCATACCAGCCCAGGCTGCCCAGGGCCCCATCCAACCTGGCCTTGAACACCTCCAGGGATGGACGGGGCACCCACAGCCTCTCTGGGCAGCTGTTCCAGCACCTCACCACTCTCTCTGTAAAGAACTTCCCCCTGACATCCAACCTCAATCTTCCCTCAACTTCAAATCATTTCCCCTTGTCCTCCAAACTTGCGAAGATTGCTTAAGCCTTTCTGATACGTCTTGACAAAGTAATAGCTGCCTTGACTCTGGCACATGCTCAGAATACTGAGGAACAGTGATATAACGTGTGTTATTTATACATTTCTAGCTGCCTATATATCTGAATGAGAGAAGAGCAACCTGTCTGACAGAAGAGCTTCAAAGATAGCTTCCTAGAAATGATGTGCCTGCTTTACAAGTGCTGTGCTGCAGTTCTGTTATTGGCAGACTTCAGTTACGTTTCAGTGTCTGCGGTCCAAGAAGTGTTAACACAAAGAAACAATAGTTCAACTGTCTTAAAAATCCTTTGTTCACTTCTGGTTTTCCAAATCTATCACGTTCTGACCCAGCAGTGCTGACAGTTGAAGATAACAGCTTGACAGAAGTCTCCTAGGCATTGCACTGTCTGTGTAGCCGGGGCTGCGGTACGGTAGGGAGTTGTCATGTTTGATCATCAGGCTGGGGGCATCATCCCAGTGAAAGCCTTGCTGCATTGTGCTTGAGTAACTGCTTTCATTTGTGCTCATTTTGTAGGTACTGCTTGGGCTGTGTGTAGGTTGGGCCCCTAGTTATTTGGTCAGCACGGAGGCAAGCAGTTAAGTCTTTTCTTCCTCTTCTCCATCCTCCTAAATGTCAGGAAATCATCAGGACTCAGCTGTTTCTCTAAAGTGTATGCATTATAATCGTCTTCGGTTTTCTTAAAGGTGCTTCCTAAGCAGATAAGTAATATTGTTATCTCTTCCATGAGTCAGAAACTTTAAATGGTAGTGGGAGGGGATTAGACTGGGTGAGAGGGGGAGAGCTGAGGACACTATAATCCGATTTGCACAGATATCTGTGGCTTCTCTGTGGCTTTCTGGTTACAGCAATGAGTGTGAGATGTTACATTCTACCTGTGAAGAGCAAGTCAGTCTGTATGGTGTTCTGGCTTGGTGATGGAGAGCAAAAAAATGAAACAGAAGTGGTCTCTGCAGTATTCCATGTCTTTCTCTAAAGGAGATGAAATACTTGTCATTATCAGTAGAGTGCTAAAATGCCAACCAAAACAAACGTCTGATGTACTCTTTCGTTTAGCAGCTGTACAGAGTTGTATTTTGGTATTAACAAATTGCCATGTAATTTCCTGACAGGATGAGTCACTTCTTTAAGAAATAAAGCTGAAACAACAGGGGAAAAAAACCCAAAACAACAGAACTATCAAAACCAAAACATTTTAGTTCTGCTGAGATCCAGTTGAGGTGACAGATGAGCTGGTCGTTGTTCTGGAGATACAGCATAATCACTTCACATAAGCTGAATTCAGCATTTGGAATTCTTTGTCTTCATGATCTAACAGCTGGCAACCCTGCTCCCTGCAGAGGTGTTGGAACTGAATGATCTTTAAGGTCCCTTCCAACCCAAACCATTCAGTGATTCCATGATGTTTATATGCATAACTTTGAAATGTCATTCGGAGTTCTGTGGAAGCATGCACGTTTGGACTGTACAGCTGAAGGGAAAATGTTACATCACAGTTGAATGGAACTCTTTGTGTTCCATTTACAGACATCGTTGCTAAGGTGTCTGGGAGCCTGAGCTGCTAGGTAGGTGATAATCAATTGTGGCAAATACGAGCAATCCATTGTGGAAATCACTTACCAATCTACCCTTATGAGCTTATGACTGTGACGCTCATTTGACGCCTATGTGACACTCAATCATGTGATTTTTTTTATTACCCATCATAAGGTTTTTGTAGCAAAGGAATGTCAACACTTCAGAATTTGAAGTAATTGAATTTATTGGCTGGGTCTTCTCTGTCTCAGGTGACCCTTGGTTAATTTTGTTTTTCCATCTGCACTGTAAATGCTTCAACTTGGAAGTATAAAAACAGCCTGCAAGAATGTGCGTCTCATCCTCAAAATGGGTGTGCAATTCTCTTTGATGTGTTTATATGCTATTACTTTCACACAGTGATTGTTTAAAACAGCACTGTTAAGTTCTGCCTTCCACGCAGAAGTTTTAAAATGTGGTATAAATGTATGGATGTAGGGTTCACTTGTTAGCTTTTGAAACGAAAGGTCTTAGAGGGGAAGTTTAACTGTTCTTACCCCATTTCTTTAGAGCTGAGTGTAGGTTGTCCATTTCTACTTTCTGTGAATGTGTGAAATATAACTTGACAATTTCAAGCTGGGAAATAAACTATTTATCATAAATGTATTTTGGATTACAGGTAAGCATTTGAAAGGTGCTTAAAAATTCATACAAATGTCCTTCCTCTCAAAAGCGAGTGCCATCAGTGTGGCACAGCAGTCTTAATTTTTGGTAAAAATGAAGTCTGACACCAGTGAATGTTTTATTGAACTTCCTCACAGCTGAAGCGCTCAAAAGCAGTGGAACACTTTCCTCATTCTGTAATGTATTTTCATTAATAAAGCTAATTTTGTTCATGTCATTGACGTTACAGTAAGATGAGGTAACTATTCCCCTTTTAATAAAGCAGAGACATATATATTACCTCTCTTGAATTCCTTTTTGGTACCTAAACTTTGAAAATATACATGGACATTAGAAAGCTTTTTGAAGAACAAAAGCACTGTTTTATCTTGTGTGAAGCACAATTTTCCAAGGCAAGCATTTGAAAAGCTCTGGTTACAGGCAGAAGTACCCACTCCTACTAGTCTTTCATACTGCTGAACTAAGGGAACGTAGTCTTGCTTGCACAGAGAGGGGAGAAGATCAACGCTGAATAATTTGAAACAGGTCTTTTAAATTATTCTTCATTAACGTGCTCTATTACTTTAGGTTATGTAGTTTATATTAAAAACAATGAAAAATGCAGATGCTTCTGGTTGATTTACGTATTAGAAGTATTCAGAGGTGATCATGTAACTGACCTGACACACACAGGGCCTAGCCATGCTAGAAACTTATTTTAAGCAGAGTAAAGGTGCAATTGGTGTGCTGTGGTAATACACCTTGGAGAAAAGACGAAGCTTTTATTTTGAAGATTGGAGATTGCCAGAAGAAAACAAACTTCTCAAGGACTTTCACTTCTTTGTGTACGTCAGCGCGCTGCTGTCTCATGTGGTCGTCTTTTTCATGGGCTAGATAAAGATCTGAAACAAGACTCTTAAATCTTATCCACGCTAGCAGAGTTAAGCCATTTTGAAAACCTGTTTAATTTAACACAGTTTTAAATCCACAGCCTTATTAAGTTAACAAGCCTTCAGCCTTGCCACCAGGTTCTATAATCCTCTTAGATCTTCAGTCTAAGCGAGACAGGCATAGTCAATAAGCAGATGAATAGATAATCTTTCAAAAGACATATAGGTCTTCCAGAAATAAGTCTTGGCATCTACACTGGTTTTTGGAAGTTGAGAAATGCCAATTTGAGCTGCTATTTAGTGTAAGCTGTGCTACCACACTAAATAAATACGAGAGGAAAAGATTGAGAGGACTAGTGCTTATCTGTTGGAGGAGGAAGGTAAAAATTTTCCTGTGCTTTCATTTACATTTACAGCACAAAGCAGTTACTGCATTGCAAGAGATTTTAAATATAAAATAGGGTAAATAAAAAGAAGATTGTTTCATTGCCTTTGTCGGTATGCAAATGTAAAGCTTCTTTGTGGTTGCTTCATCGGCTATCTTGTAAATCTTTCAGGCAATTGGTAATCCACAAATCACAATTCTAGAAACACAAATGCAGATAATGTGGTATTTGCTACCACCGCAATCTGCACATCTGTTCAGTTTTGGCTCTTCAAGGTGTGTCAGACTTAAGCTGTGTCTATCTCCTGAATAGGGCTGTGGAGGTAGATTGTGGAGGCAGAGAAAGAGGCTGGGAAAACCGTGCAGGGGAAGAAGTCAGCCTAGCCATAGGATCAATGCCTGACACATCCACACAGCGTGGAAGCAGGAGCAGGGGAAGTACACGTGGGGTGCAGGCCAGGTCTGGGAGGTGCCAAGGGTGACCTTGTGCTGGGAGAGCAGAAGAACTAATTAAGCACATGGAAGGTGAAACACAAAGGTGGTCACTTATTTCACTGGGGGAATGGAAGAACACTTCATGGTGGAGGTATCCGATAAGAAGAGAAATTTCAGTGCCGAGGGGTGCTAGAGAGCAGAAAAGTCAAATAAAGTGGAGTGGTTGTGAATTGGGATGAAGGGATACGAACTGCATCAGTATATTTAGAATACAGCGATGGACACGCTGGAGGAGAAATGGAGGGAGAGGAGACTGGATCAAACATGGCTCTTTACTCACTGTAATTGAACTTGAGACCTGGGGAGGAGGAAGTGCTCTAGAAACAAACTGTAGAGGTATCTCTGATGTTTTAGGGAGGTTTTGAAGAACATCAAAATAGAAAAGCTGCCGTAGAAAACCTGAGTAGACAATAGGTGAGAATGGGAATGATGTTGACTCATATGTCCTCTGTATTCCTCTGGTATGTGTGTATTTTAGCCTTAAAATACCATTGTTAATTTTGAAATAGTGTCATGTGCTGTGTGGCTGTAGAATATTTCAGTTCTAACACATGCTGAAGGCGAAGGAACTTCATACCTGAATAGCAATTGATAGGACTGTGAGGATTATTTAATACGAGTCTCTTTGAGATTCTTCACAATATTCTGAAAATAGCAGCTTCATTACTAATAAATTCTCACTGTTTTTGTTCTTGTAGAGGTGGTAAAGCCACAAATTTCAGTTCTTCATCTGTTGAATTCAAGAATATTGGTAAAGGTGTGCTAACGTCTTAGGAATTAACAGGGTTGGCACAAGTTTTCTTGTTTGCTTGGAGAAAAGGAGTCAAAAGAAGGAAAAGAAGAGCGCGTTTCCAGCTTCTGATTTGGTTGCATTTTTTTTTTTCATCCTCGTTCTACGTTTCCATATCTTCTGTGTGGCCCTTCTCTAGTGGAGAAGGAGAGGGGTACAACGAACCTTTTGGCAGAATATGGTCTGTTGACTTGAAGGGGAGACCAAGCTCTGTACCAACCAGGGTTCACATGGAAGCAGCGCTGCAGCATTGTGGTGCTCTGGATTTGGGCCCAGGTGCCAAATACTTAAGCCCAAGCTGAATGCGTTGCTCTGTGAGTGAAGCAGCTGGTTGGTGTGTGCTTGGGGAGGAGAAATCTTCTGTGGATTTCTTTCTTCTATTCAAGAAGTTAAGTTTATTAGAACAAAGGCATCCAAAGTGGTTTTAGGTAAGCACTCACTGTATTTTTATTTCAGTAGCTTCAAGACCTTGAGGAATATAAAGGCAGACTCGAACTTTGTTGTTAAATTATACTTTGGAAAATGAACTGTTGGAATGCAGAGGAGTGTTAATGGCTTCCATGAAATCAGATCTGGTAAAAATTAACAAATTCAGCAGATACCCTTCACTAAAGGGACACTGGTGTTGGTGTTCCTGCAGCAGCTGAAAGAACAGCGGCTGCTACTCGAGGCGCTGATCAGCACAGTAAATGTACAGCAGGGGAAACTACCCTGTGAGTCCTGATACAAGTGAGCATAAAGATAGCGGGCTGGGTTGTTGAGTAGTGCCTGAGGAGAACCACGTTTAGCTGGGGAGGGGGTAAGAAGGGAAAAAGGAAGCAGAGATGCACACGAGCCAGAGAGCACAGGATTAAATCACGCTGATTAAACCTGCAGCGGTGAGGTGTGTGAGCTGTTGGTTGTACTATTTACAGAGAATCATGATTTTATGAGTGTTGGTAAACAGTGCTTTGAGTTCTCTGTTAGAGGCAGGATAGCAAGGACTGGCCGTTCAGATCTGCGTGTAGCCAATACTTTGCATTTCAGCTCTGCTTTTTGTTTTCTTTGTGGCCTGTATTTTCCAAAAGCACTGAAAAAAACCAGCGGTGCTTACAGGAGTCCCGTGCTGTTTGTGTTGTCGTTCTGTCAGGATGCATTAAATCTACCTTAAGTGAATCACCTTAATCAGCGTAATTCAATCTTCAGTTCAGTATTTAACTTCCTGTGCAGATGTACAGTGGAGATTGCAGTAGCCCGGTTATGCGGAATTATGGTGAACCTTTCTAAAGCTGAAACTGCTCCACTGTGTGAAAATAAAACATCCTTTGGAAAAGGGATTTGAACCCAACTGTCCCCATTTCCAAGTGAGCTCTTGGGCCACAGAGCCAGAGAACGGCTCTGCTATCTTCTTTGAGTGCTGCGGGAGGGGCTATGGGAAATTCTTGTCAGGATGCGGTGGTTTGCTCAGTCGGATTGGGGAGAAAAGGGAGCTGTTGGTGGGGTCTCTGTGTCCTGGGTGAGTGCAGGAACCCTTTTTGTTACCAGGTGGAACAGAGTGTATTGCAGGTACTAATGGCAGTCTTTATGGAAACTGTATCCTTGTTGTTTTTTCTTAGCCTGCTCCTTTATGGCCTCAGTGATGTCTTTGCTGAGGTAAAATGATTTTATTTTGTCTAAAAAGAAAACAGTTTAGTGTGAGTAGAATTTTTGATTTCAATTTTAGCTATCAGACATAAGATTTGTTAGCTGTGAGACTTCTTGTTTTCCTCTGTGATGTAAAGATAGGATTGCTTTTGGAGAAGATAGTTTGTTTCTGACTTCTGCGTTAAGTGAGAAATTGATAATCTCTTGAGATAAACTTTCATATGTTGGAATATTATTGTTTTGAAAGGAACTAATGTTTATCAAAGCATAATTTTTGTTCTCTATTCAATCTTAGTTTTAAAAGTTTTAAAAGCATGCATAACTATGAATATCCACTTCAGGTCACAGAATCACAGAATGGCCAGGGTTGGAAGGGACCTCAAGGATGATGAATCTCCAACCCCCTGCCACATGCAGGGCCACCAACCTCCACATTTCATACCAGCCCAGGCTGCCCAGGGCCCCATCCTGGCCTTGAACACCTCCAGGGATGGACGGGGCATCCACAGCCTCTCTGGGCAGCTGTTCCAGCACCTCACTGCTCTCTCTGTAAAGAACTTCCCCCTGATGTCCAACCCAAATCTTCCCTCCCTCAACTTCAAACCGTTTCCCCTTGTCCTGCGATTGTATAACTTTTGTTGAATTTGAGAGAGAGAGATAGCAAAAACAATAATTTCAGTGTAGCCTTTGTCATTCCCTTAATAACAACCTGCAAATTACATTGAGATGTGTGTGGATCTCAGTTTTTTGTATGGTGTTGCAAAGTACACCGAGCCCTTTGCTCTTCCCAATGCAATGTTCTCGTACATGAGATCAGTGTGAGGTATGTTATTTCTAGGCGGTAGAAAAAGGTAATTAAATTTTAGGGGCTTTAAGTTATTGCACAAAGCGTTCGAAAGCCTCGCTAGTAAATTCGTATTTAAGCTGAATTGCTGAGCAGTGTGATACCATGGTATTCTTTTGTTTCCCTTCAAAAAAAAGCAAAATAGAACTGCAGTTTTCTACCTCCTAGGCAAGAGAGCAACAAGGGCCATACAAATGTAGTGCTATTGAGCATTACAAGTGAGTACTCATCTTACAGCTCCAGGTGAAGTGTAACTGTTGTACTTTACTCATGCGTGTGGGGGCATAATAGCGACTGTGATACGCTATATGAAACGTTGGCACTGGAAAGCTGAACTGCACTTGTGTGGAAATTACCCCTTTGTTCTCTTCTCACGTCCTTCATTTACCCTTTGCAGTACTTTAAATAAAAATCAGAATGAGAGTTTTCATGCGTTTATCTCGTTATGTACATAGTTACGTCTCACTTTATTATATTTCTTTAAATGTAAATCGTGTTGCTCGAGTTGATTTTCTTAATCCCTTTCAACTTCAGAGTGCTTCAGTTCTGACTCTTCTCAAACCGGTTGCAGTTTGTCTTGGTGTCAACTATTTCTTATAGCTTTGCTTTTAGAAGGATGCAGAATGTGTAGGGAGAAGGCAGTTGGGCTGGCTTTGCACTCCGTGGTCTGAGTTCCTCAGGAATAATTAGTACAAGTGTTGCTGATTGTTCCAGCCAGGCTGCATTAACACCAAGTTTCTAAGGAACAACCGCTTGCGTCTAGGTTTGTTTCGTTAGTATTGGCAGTGGTAGAAGCAGAGGAGTGTGCTGCCAAGGTTATTAACAGTGTATGACCCAGACTCTTCCTTTTTCTGGGGGTGTGTGGAAGATGTTAAAACAAACTGTTGGAGCCATCAGGACTCTGCTTTAGATGCAACTTACGCCAAGGTTGGCAAAATCAGGAGATTCTTCCATGAAAGAAAGGCCTATTTTTGATCCAGGGACACCTAATGAGTTTAGTATTGTCCAATTAAAAATGTCTCCAAATCAGCATTAGGGATACTGCACTGTCTTCATTTTCTGAAGGCAAAATAAAGGTTTGTTTGTTTTACGCTTGTGGGGAGGATATTAAGTGACTCTGGAGGTGGTACACTAACATCCTGATATAAAACTCACAAAACAGATGTCAGGTAGTAAAAAGAGAAGCTTTGAATCAACACAGAACAGCCCCAGTTCAGGATCCTGTGTAGGCAGAGTACTGTGTTGTAGGTCAGATAGAAGCAAACTGATTCACGGTGAGAAAAACGTTTTTGTTGGGCTTTTAGGGGTTTTTTGTTTGCCTTTTCTGCTTCTCTAAAAAATATGTCAGTTACATTAGGGGGCACAGTTTTAAGAAAACAAACCGTAAATAAATGCCTCACAGTGGTTAATGTGAATTTTCCAAATGAAAATCAGTCGGATTGCTTCAAGTAGAGAAGGAGAAGAGGTATCAGCATTTTGACTGAGCGAACACGAATTGCCTCGAGTCACCTTACTATCTTCATTTACAAGGATAGTTTCTGTTTTATGTTTGTCATTTTCAGTCAGCAGAGACTTTCAGTTCCGGTATTCAGAATTGACCTAAATTATTGTATTTAAATATATATCCAGTATGGATTTTTTAAATGAATCTTATATAAAATAATGTGAGATTTAATAGTCTTTGATGAAGATGCTCCATGCTTCTGTTGGTACTCAGCTTCCTTATGCAACGTGAGGGAGAAATGCCTTGAAAAATAAAGTCTATTGCACCAGAAGTTTAGAGAGCATAGGGAAAGTACCAGTAGAATGGGAAATAGAAGGAAATTTATTTTGTCTGAAGACGCATTTTTCTGTTCATATTAATTTGTGGTTCTAAAAATGGGGGGATAAGCGCACCATTTCACCTGGGGTTACCTTTGTGCTGGAACTATTGTAATGGAATTGTATTGTAACTGGAATTATGATTTATTATTTTTTAAAGAAGTTAGGAAAAACCTGTAGGTGAAATAGAGACTGCTGCTCACCTCCTTTTCACAGAGGAAGTGGTCCTTAGCTTTGAACAGCAAGTAGCTGTTAACTGCTGATGCATGTTTTGTGTTGGACAAATGGGGCAAAAGAATTTTCAGTATGAGGTGAAAAACTATAAGCCTGTTTTGAAATACTTTATACAATATTTTTCCTGTCATAATTTTCCTATTGTATCAGATAGTAATATTTCTGACTTGGAAAATGGCTGTGAAATGAGCTATGAGCTGCTGTGCAGTTCCTGCCCTGTGGTTGTTCGGTGGCGTGGCAGTGATCAGCTGAGTATATTTTGCCTTCTTGATTTAGAACGGCATGGTCTCATTTATTAATTAAGATGCGGTTAAAGGAATCAAGAATGATAAATTGTAGACTTAAGTGGTATGAAAAGGAAAGAGCCAAGACTTCAGGTCTGTGTTACACCTTATGTGTCCTGAAAATGTCTCTCAAAAATGTATAACTGGAGTATTAAGATTAGGAAAGCATTTCATTTAAATATATGGTGAGACAGTGTTTCCTGTTTTCTGTAAGTATAGTGAAGATACTGAAAAATTCCTTAAGTGTACAGGTACTGCACACAGCTGTTTAAAAAGGTCACAAGAAAGTGGTATAAATTAAGAATTTCTATTATTTTTATTAGTGTTTCACTTGGATACGTTATGGCGTATTTATTATTATTTTTATTTATTATTGGATATGTATTTATTATAACTATTTAGGTATAATAAAAGAGATTATGTGAGTATTGCTAGCTTTTAGGGAGGAGAAGGGCAACAAATAGTATTCTAATAGTTTAATATAAAAATATATCTATTACTTAACAGTCACTGCTTTTTTCTGTTGCTATTTTCCCGTTGAAGGATTTGGCACGTTAGTCTGAGTCCTTGTTAAAACGATTGTATTTTGATACAGAATTATTTTATGGAGTATATTATTTATGAATTGGATTGCCTTTTAGCTCTTGTTCCCAGCATGTGGAGATGAGGTCCGTAATTCTAAGCAAGCAAAAGTGGAACAAAGTTAGATTGAATCCAGCTCACGAGTCCTATAATAAAGATGCATTTAAAAAAGCTGGGTGATGTACATTTCTGCTTTGCTGAAATTTTTTGAGTGGTTTATCTTCCTGTCAACTGCAGTAACTATGGCAAGCTGTGAAAATAAGGTGGTATTTCCAGAGTTCTGATTGAAGCCCATTATTTCCTTTCAGACAAATAATAGGTTGTGTGAGAAAGCTGTTTTCACTTCCGTGTGCATGAATGTGCAAACAGAGACCAAAATATGGGTCTGTGTGTTCAGCAATGTATTGCGTGCAAGGTACGTTCTCTCTCCTCCACATTTCTATTTCCTACTATATGGGCAGTTTTTCTTCCATGCTTGGGTTTTGTGGACTTAATGGAAGTTGTCCAGTTTGTTTTTTTTTTTTTCCTAGACTTCTTGCACTGCTTGAGATCAACAGTATAATCATCATCTCCCATATTCTTTCTACTCTGGTGAGCTCAAGTGTTTGTATTGAATAAGCATGGTAAGGTTTTGGAGCAAAACATGAAATACCATGTCGTGAAGTAAGATAGCTTGGCCTGTTATCAGGAAAAAGAAAATTCAATTTTGATTTCATAGTTAAGCAAAAAAGGAGAAATGTTTTTGTTTTCAGTTGCCTGTATTTGTTTTCAGTTAAAGCTATTGTTTCTTTTTGGGCTTTTATTTCTCAGTTGTCTTCCTTTTTGCTGATTAACTCCTGTTTTTGAAAAGAAAGACAAAGGAAGCATTACTGTGCAGAGAAATGTGGAGAGCGAATTCATCTGAATTTGCTGAGAAAGAGATGACCTTGTATCACAACTTCAGGGTGAATCTGTTTCAATTCAGATTCATACAGTCAAGGTCGTTCCCTAGCCCAGCTGTACAGAATACATGGCGGTGTATGAATTAGAGAGAAAATCTGTCTTGCAAGAGGTAATATTCTAGATAAACTGCAAAGTTTTTGTATTTTTTTGTAGTTTTTTCTTGGTCAAAGTTGTATGTGAAAATGGAAAGCACTTAGAAAATGGAAGTACTTAGAAAAACTGGAGAAGTAGAGGATGAATTCAAAAACTTCATCTTTTGCCCTCAGTAATAAAGTGTGCTAATGAACAGTATCTTGCAGATAAGGCTAACAAAGATACTGTGAAGTTCCAGCTCTTAAGCTGTGAATATATGATGCTGGACAAACCGCTTAGTCGGTATGTGAGCTGAATCGGGATCTTTGACAGGTTTATCTGAGGCAATTTCAGCTGTTATCACTCCTGCCTTCTGCTGAAGGTTGCTGACACAGTCAGTTGAGGCTAATCTGCAGGTTATGAGCTGGGCCTGCCAGTGAGCTAGCGTGCAGGTTTTTCCTGTTGTCTTTGCCAAAGGGACAATAACCCACTGCTGGAAAGTAGGGTAGAAAATAGAGGCACATCTTATTTGCTGTAGTGATGTCTTCTAGAGACACTGAATTCATCTTCAGTTCTTCCAGTGTGAAATGAGACAGCATGAAAAGGTGTCATATTCATGTTTTAAAAAATGTATTCACTCTTTGCCTTGTACATTTGATTGCAGGGGGTGGAGGTGCAGAAATCATTTTAGCCACTGGATTGTATGTCAGAGAAGTCATGCCTTTCTTTAGTTTATGCTGTTAAATCTCTCAGTTTTGGTAATCTGCAGAAAGCTTGCTGAAATCCATGATGTGTCATTTATTAAATACACGAAATGTGCATTCTTTCCTGCTAAATAGTTAACCAATAAATTCTTATTAACTACTGTTTTGTTTCTAGCACATTTCGGTCGCTGTGCTTGTAATAGACAAGAAATCTCGAACATGGAAGTACTGCCTATTGATGGTGTTTACTCTAGAATACTGTATGGTGTTTTTCAGGTGATACATCTTGCTCTTGAACTCTGTAACACGAGAAATTATGGTTGCTTACTTGCAGATGTGTTCAGCAATCTAAGTACATGCTTGTTGAAATGGAATTCATTGTACTGATGAAACAGAATGAATAGAAATTTCCCAGTGGCGAGCAGGGTATTAAAAGAACACGTGCAACTCTCAGCAAAATTGGTTACAAAACCCCTGTGGATTATAGCAATATAAAGCAGATTTTTTTTTTTTTAGCATAAATTAGATTAACTGCTAATGTGCTGTGTTTGTGAGTGACTTTATTAATGCTTAAGTACTCTTTTATCCATTCAGTAAATGGGAACACGGTGTGTATCTGTTGGTTTACTAATGGTATTAACTTCAGAAAATTGCAGTTGAACTAGCACAGAGCCTTGTCTTTATCCTTTTTCACTTGGGGTCCTTAATTACTTTCATTATGCCTTTTATTAATAGGGTTTTTAAAACTTTGGATGTATGTGTGTTTTGATCTTTTTAGTTCGTTAGAACCTTAATCCGTGTGCAAGAGAGCTGGAGGAGGAGCAGCTCTGTGCCCTGCTGGGCCTCGGGGAGATGCACGCGTGAGGCTGTTTGCTCCTCCTCTGAGCTTGATGACATTTTGAGGAGTATGTAGGAGGCTATTTAATTTTTTTTCCCCTGGAGACAGTAGTTGACATGCCTGCATAGCAGTGGGAAGCGGTGCCCTCTCCCCTGGCTGGCGCTGGTGTTGGTTGCCCTGTGGTAGAAGAGCAGAAGAACTTGGTGCCTCGTTTTGCTCTTCCCGATGGTGGTTTTCATGGCACAGCATTTCAAGCTTTTGGAACTGTAGAGCTACAAATAGAAGGAAATGGGGGAAACAAAGACTTCATTTTCCTTGCTAGCATGTACCGCAGGCATAGGGAGAGATATCTGGTGAGCTAAAAGAAAAGGAGCAGAAACATTTTCTCCCTCCGGGGTTCCTGGTTCACAGTAGATAGTTGTAATTTTGGCTACCCAGTGTCTCCTCCTGCAGACAACACCCTTGGTTTTTTCCTGCAGAGATTTAAATTGGGCCTTTCTCATTGAACAGCTGTCAATGTGAACAGCGCTGCCTTGTTAATAGCAATGTTTTGTGTCATTTTTGTAACAGTAAGTTATTCATAACTGTTTGCATGAAATGCTTATTATTACCAAGGGTTATTCACCATGCTTATTTTACTCTGTGTATCACTGCTTATATTTCTGAGAGTTAGGCTTGATTACCAAGGTATGTTTTCATATGTAGAAATTGTCAGGAGCATAAAATGTTGAACTTCTGTAGCTGACATGCTCCAGCAATCTTTGGATGCTTCCATTTATTGCTGGTGTCTTCACTGCTCTTAGGCAAAGAGCTGTGGTCAGGGAAAATTGTTCGTCTGTACTGCAAGATGTGAAAATGCCATTGTTATGTACTAGTTGAGGAAACTGAATGGCTCTTGTTTTTCAGCTCTAAAGATGAAACAAGCTTTTTCAGGTAGCTTTTTAGAGACATGTTCAAAGAAACGTGGTCTACCTCTGATCAGTCTGCTAATGCTGGCTCAGCCGCGTGAGCGAGTGAGGAGGTGGGAGGTCTGCCTTTGTCCTTTGGCTTCAGAGGGAGCATTAGAACAGTGCAAATATTTTGTGAAAACTGTACTAGTGCAGGAAAGGGTTATGCCTCTACTAACTGAAATTCCTACGGAAAGGTCTTCATTGTATGAAGCATGTGTGTGGATTGATGTGGGATGACAACTCCTTTTCTGTTATCAACTAATGTGTGATGAGATGTTGCTGTCTGCACTTGGTTTAGTAAGTCACTAACTGCACGTGCTTTTGGGTAAAGTTAGGGTTAAAACCTCTTTGCAATTACACTGTAATACAACTTGAAAAATTGTCTGGGAGCGCTCTCTCAGGTCCTAATGATTTCCTTCTCTCTTTTTTTCTTTTTGCCTTCAACTGAGAGTGTATGTGTGCTCTTGTAAAGACTTGAACAAAAAGTGGCAGGAAAAACTAAGGCAATAATGAGTTGCAATGTGCTACAAGGGGATGAATGACATTCCTAAGGGAAACAAAGTAGGAGGGCAAGGCAGAGGTCATTTAAACGCTGGACAGTAGCAGCTATTGTCTGCTGGGAAAACAGAGGGCCAACAAAAAGCATATTTCTTCTCAAGAGCCTATATTCCCCATAACAAACATTCAGGGAAAACAAAACAAATTCTAATCTTCAGCATTCTCAAAGTGCTTCTTTCTACGAGTGGAAGCTTTTTGCATAGCTGCAAAACTTACACCCATTCCGGAGGAAGTTAGTTATCTTTTGACGGCATACATTCATTTCTCTAATTAGGCTTTGAGGGATCGGAATGGAGAATCATGTGTTTTCTAAGCTGTGTGTTAAAGTAGTCCCTTGTTGGCTGTGTCCAAACTGCTTTGTGTTCAGATTGCATAGTAAGTTTTTATTGCAGAAAGCTTCTATTCTGCTTTTATTATCAAGCTACCAGTGAAGTAGTCTGTGCAGAAATACGAATGAGTACTAATGCTTTTTCCTCTCGTGATAAACGTTTAGTATGACTTCAGTAACCCTGGCTGACTTCTAAACTCATCTGATATTTGCCCACACGTTTAGAGAGACAGAAAAATAGTTTATTTTTTCTCTTTTTTTTTTTTCTTGGTATGACTAGAAGTATAACAAATGCACAAAACCTGCTATAGTAGGCATGCTGACTACCACTGTAGTAACAAACAGTTTTGAAGATGAGTCTGTAAGCATTGCCATGGGTGTAAAGGTGTGTTTTGAACTCATCACTTGTGAATTTAGAAAGCCTCTTACAAGCTGTCTTAATGTAGTCAGGAACTATTGCATTAAACATTTTAGAGATGCTGATTGTTTTTTCTTGGATTTCCTGACATAATTTGTCTCTTTTTTTGGTGTAACTGGAGTCTCGCTGTGCATCTGGAGGTAGCTGATTTCTAATTCATAGATCCTTTGAAATGCAAATATGCAAACAGTATATAGAAAATAGCTAGCTGATAGGCATTAACTTTTCCATTTTCAGTTGCCTGCCTCAAATACTGTAATCAGTGAGTCAGACTTCAGAATACTCTCAGAATAGTAGAGTATTTGGCACATTGAATTTAAGTGGCTCATTTGAAAGAGCTTTTTTATAATATTAACTGAGTAGATTTCTTTTTTACTATTGAACATCGGGAAATACATTTGCAGAGTACAGTTTTTCAGTAGTCTTTGCTTTAAAAAGAGTGTGGAGGATGAAGGGAGAAATAGGGACATTCACTTTTCATTTGATCAACATGAAAAGTGTACCACAATTAAATTTTTTTTTTATCATTTTGCACTTAATGTTCATGATTTGGATTACACTTGAGTCTGTGCTAATGAAGTACAGGTGACAGTGGCATGTAAGGCCAATCAGTTCAGTCTCAGTTAACTTCTCTCCATTTTGAGGAAGGTAAAAATGAGATTGTCCATGAGAGAAGTGAAGAATCTTGGTAGGGCAAGGGACTGACAATAAACACATTTTAAATGGGTAAAAGTTAATACTGCAGCCAGTTTCCTCTGGGCAATTCTCATATTTGTATCAGATTATCTACAGCTAACTAAAAGTACAGTTCAAATCAGGAGTGTATAAATGTCATAGGTCTTAAAGAAAGGGATGAATTCTGTAATCTAATGCACATCTATGGATATAAATGATGCTTTGTTATAAAAAAACTTGTGTTGGAGTTACTTTAAACATATGTATGTTTATAAACCTGCCCTCCTCCAGGACTATTTAAGCTGTTATTTAGCTGGTCTGCTTAGCCAGCAGGGTCAGGAAAAGGCTGCAAACCAGAAATGCGTGGAAGGAGTTTCTTTCCTCCAAAGGCCAATACTTTTGCCTCTGTTATCAAAGAAGATTGAATCTAACAAGCCACAAACATTAGAGGTTGATAAAAACCATGCTGCTTAAAGTGAGACCCATCCAAATCCCATCTCAAGCATTCTAGATAAATACTTTTCTCAAATTTTTGCTTATGAAACTTTGGAAAGGGAAATTGTGCTGCTTCTTTACCTGTAGGTATAATGTTTGGTCTGTTAGTATCCAGCTGAGGGCTTCAGGTGTTCTCTTCAAAGTAGTGGCCGCATGATGTCTTGCGTTTCTCCAGACTCTGTAGTCAAACAAATCAAAGTGCTAACAGGTAACATGGTATCAATACAAAAGCACTCGGTAGTTTCCCATTTGGAAAAATGTCTGTGTCTTTGTGCAGCCACGTCTTCTACCCGTGCAGTGAGTACTTCAGCAATCGTACAACACTTTCTGTATCCTGGGAAGGAGATAGAAAGGAACAGAACAAGTCACCAAAAAGGAGCGAGGGCTTGCGTTGTTGGCTTTTTGCTTCCGTGTGTGCAAAGAAAGTTACACCACTCCCACCACACTCACCACTCTCATCAAAGCATGTATGAATTTCTATAGATAACGAGATTTTGCTTAGCGTAATTAAAACCTTAGCAAGGTAAATTAAGGCTTAGTATTTGGGATTAGTCAAATGAATAGGACTTGGAGACTTAACCCATCCACTGTAAGAAAAGGATGTAACAGTCTCTTCTTTAAAAGTTAAACCAGTGATCATGTAATTGAAGATTATAGTTCAGAGGGATAAGGTAAAGTTCTTCGGGCTCTCTGGGGTCAGCGTGTCTGACTGTGAGGACGTCTCTCATATTACTGATTTTAACATAAACGGCAATTGAGAGGAAGAGCCTGTAAAGGAGTTACCTTGTGTCCAAGTGTAAGTTCCACTGAAGAACTACCGAGGCTATTGTTGGAGGAGTTACTTTGTTTTGAATGAAATGCTTTTTATCTTCGTATCCCAGTGTAAACACCAGTAGGTAAACAACAGTCTCTGCGCTACTTTTCCATCTCTCAAGGGAATTTATGGCTTAATACCTTTTTTGTTGTTGTCTAGATGGCTGAAGCTAAGGTTGGCAGTCTGAGCCTTGTTGAGCTGGTGAGCAGGCTGACAGATCCAGCAGCTTACCAGTTTCATTTATAAAATCTGTTCAATAAAAATTATTCAATAAATGATTTGTATTTCAGGCTTCCTCGGGCAAATGGGAGAAGTTGACATTAGATTAAAAACCTTATTTTTGTTGCAATGTATCATTTTATAGCTTTCCTCTTAAATACGAAATGCTGTGTTACCTTTCAGGAGAGATCTCTTAATTTACATAGGGCTGTGCCTCTCTTACCTTCACTCTCTGATTTGCCATACTTCACTTACCTGCCCTTCATTTATTTACTCAGGTGCTGGATTAAGTTCCATTTTCGATAGGGTTTTTGATGAAATGCATGAAGATGCCGATTGGCCTAAAGCTTTCTCTGTTCCTAGTCCAGGTTTTCTTGGCTCTATCATGGGTGCTTCATTGTTAAACCAAACAAAAATGAACATCTGATGCATCTGAAAGGGATGAATGTCCATCACTTCATCAGAGAAACTGCTCAACTCCCTGAGGAGTGGGTTTAATCAGGTAATTTGGAAGGGTATAGGCCTGAGCACGGGATGCTTGCCTTCTCAGAGACATCTTGTTCCAGGCTCACAGAAACCACTTTGAATCCTTTCCCACTCCACTTGGTTGGATCTGATGGAAACAAGTGAACTTCCAAAGGATTGAAGTAATAACTGTGGGCAGTAGTAAGTGTGCTGCAGTAGGGATCAGCTAATGTTTGGAGAGATAGTGATGCAGAACTGTGTTGTCTTTGCTTTAAGAATTTGTTTGGCAAATGCTGCAGGAAAAAACAGAGAGGCCTTGATCCACACCATTAAAATGTGGAGGGCTAAACTAACAGTTTTAGAAGCTTAATAGTATCTTTTTTATTGTACTGCTTTTTTGGAAGCTTTATCAGAACAGGATGCCAAGAAAAGCTGTTCTTGCTAGAAGACATTGGAAAGAACTGTTAATATTGAGATGATTTGAGGATGAAATTGAAGGTAGGAGAGATAGAAAACCCTGACCTTAACCCGTAAAGACATTAACTGCTAGGGGATAATCAAGAGGGAAAAGAAAGTTTGGCCTGTACTTGCATTCACTGTGATTTTACAGCCTCTGAAATGGAGTTACGTATGAATAAAATTTTTCTTCCACTGCACACCATACAGCCATGGAAGCAGCATCTTTTTGCTTGTTTGTGGAGTTTTAAAACTCTTAGGGAAAAAAAAAAAACAACAAATTGTTTGACATTGATTACTGTGAGTGTGTAAAAATAAATGAAAGAAGAAATGAATGTGTTGATAAACTGGCTGGTGGATGTGTTTTCTTTTTTGTATTCTACAGGCCAGCTGTATTCAAAGTTATTCTGAGTCATTTTTCTTTGGACTCTGTATTTTGTTGGTGTAATCTCAGAGGATTAAAGCTGAGAAAATATAATAGTATAAAATATATTAGCATAACTTCATTTCTGTATACAATAAAGCAAGGCTCAATAATTCAACCTTCAATCCTTGTTTAACTAGGCTAACTTGGGTGTAAAAATTCCAAGAAGAAAAAAAAAAACCTGAATTTTCAGCAGCCTTTTTAGTAGAACCTTTGTTATGCAATATGAAGCATAAGAAGGCATCATTAAAATGATCTTTTAAGGTGAGATGTGATCATTGTCTGTGCTTACATAAAGCAGCTGAGTACATTCTGTGTTCCAAAGCACGAGCTGTATATTTTTGGAATATCTGGACTTTGTATTGTGGATGATGTGATGGAGGTTGGCTTCTTTGAAGAGAAACTGGTTTGGGATCTTTTGTCTTTCTCCTTTTGATGCGAGGCTTTCTTTAAAGTGGCATTTAAGTATATGTTTTATGTAAGATTCTAAATGCAGGGTTTTTTGGTTTTTGTTTTTTCTGTACTGGTTCTTTTGAAGTTCATTGGTATGATGAAAAATGATGTGTTAGATAAGGTCATTACAGTCTGTCTGGTATTTCTGAGACGTAAATCTGCTTCGCTGACTGCATGTTGATGTGATGGAAAGTAACAATTCAGAAGAAGCAGCAAATGATTTCCGTGGAATGGCTTTAGTACTGCTTTAGAAAGCATTACAAGCTGAAGTCGGTTTGATGTATTCTGTGCCAGAAGGTGAGCTTTTACATGGCGGGATAACAGGTTGTCCTCATTGATACTGAAAGCAGAATGAGTAACAAGTGACCTGTGGGGCTGCTGTGCTCCTTGGAACTGTGCAGGTCTCCCATTCTGAGCACTGTATCAAATGGCCTTATTCAAAATGGTCACCACCATTCAAAATGGTTCAGTACGTTGACTGCCGCCGCAGTATTTTGACTCCGCTGGCATTCCTCATCACTTGCCAGCAAGTTGGAGAGGAGGTACCTGTGACTGGTGCCCAGCCGTGCATGTTGGCACCGCAGAGCCAGCAGCCGCGGGGAGCATGGCATGAGCACGGCGCTCGGCCCTTCTGCGTGCCTGCTTGCTTTAATGCGGCTCAGCAGAGAGGGGAGCGGAGCCGGCCAAGGCAGCAGGGATTCCTTTTCAAATGTAACCAAGCTAAAAATTGCTTTTGGCTCAACAGCAAGCATGGAACGTCTCAAACAAATAGGAATTTTTCATAAAGTCATGATCGGAGCATGGAATTTTCATCCTTGTTATTAAGCTTTATACTCTAGCTCATGCTTACGGCACATGTTAATAATAACAGTCATTGTTTACAAGTTCCCAAAGTATGTGTGGCTTTTATTATTACTGTCCTTAACGTTTTAAAAGAAAATAAAGAACACGCTTTTGAAATACATTCTGATTTGTCGTTATGACAATGCTGATTTGTAAAATATGGCTTCAGATATGTTTTTGTGCCAACCTCTGCGCGGGGATCAAAGACATGGAGCTTAAACAGAAGAGCTGTGTGCAGTTAATTTTGGGGTCGGTGTTACAGATGTAGATTGAATTGGTAAGGAATATTTTTTAATGGCTTCTTGTAATTAAATAACATTTCACACAAGCTTGCATCAGCTGCAAGGAGAATGGAGGAAACCAAACTGTGCTGTATGTTACGCATCTGGAAAGGCTTTTACTTGCAGCTAGCTAGTGGTCTGTCTGCAGAGGACATTTAAACCAGTGCTGTGTTTATGCTCACAAAACCATTAAGTGAACTCCTAGACATTTCATAGTGGTGTAAGGAGGACTGGAGGGCATCGTGTTGCTGAGCTTGGCAATTCTTAGGTAAAACAAATTATCTACTGTTCATCTAAATTTTATACTAACTAGAAACTGTTAGACGTAAAAAACTGCGGGGAAGTTGAATTTGAAGACTTGATTAATGGGACAATAGGTTTGATTTCTGTTATGCAATGTATGAAAGTTGCAGGGTGTTTTGTCTGATGCATAGGTGGTAAATGCCAGTTGCAGAACTGTGTGTATGCAGCAGAGCAGCATAGCTGGAAGAAGCGTGATGTCACACATTTTTTCTGAAGGCTCCAATTCTGTTTGTGCTACAGGATGGTCGTGCTGCTGCTTGAAAAGAAAATGCCTTCATATGTCTAAGGAAAGATTTTCCTTGGGGTTCTTGAGAAACTTGTAAATAAAAAATGAGGACTTGCTTTAGAAATTATTTTGGTTTTATTCTGTACAGGCTTTCTTGTGTACAATTTTAGAAAATAAGGATTGCAGTGTTAGGACTGTTATCCACAGAAAACTCATTTAAGGCTATTAATAGGGAAGATTGGAGTTTTCCTGAAGAGGAGACAAAGCGTGCTTTGAATACCTTTGATACATTTGCTAATGTGTGGTTTCTGCTGTGTGCTCCCAGTCTCACTTAAGAGACATTAAAGACTCAGCCTCTGTTACGGGCAGCTGAAACATTCAGAATAGAGTTGGAGGGGCCTCCAAACTCATGACTAAAGAAAAGGAAAAAAATCACGTTTGGAGGTAACAGATTTTGAAACTGGAAGTTTCAGAGCCAACTGAATCTGTTGAAACAGATTTCTATTTATTTATGTATGTATTTATTTATTTGTTTGTTTGTTTCCCCCCAGAGCTAGGACAATTTTATCTTTATTTGTGAATCCGTCAGTGTGTGTATTTAAATAACAGCCCACCGTTTTGAAATAAATATTAAAATCGAAAGAGTGAAAATCACAGAAATTGGAGTAATGTGCCAATGTTCTTCTGCTTCTGTGATTCATTTGCAGTGTTTGGAGTTACGTGTTGCTTCTGTGTAAATGCTGCAGAGCTTGTGCTGGTGTCACAGCTCTTTACACAAAGAAAACTTACTTTGCATTACTGCAGTGATAACAGCAGTGTTGATGTTAGTGGTCTGATGATCAGACCGTTCTGACCCGACAAATCCTAACTTCCAACATACTTTCTCAGGGTTTGTTGCTAATATTGAGAACAGGGGAATTGCCTGCAGATAGCTGCAAACAACAGCTTGTTGGATTGTAAGTGTTGTTAAAGCATTTAGGAGTAGACTGTATTCTTACAGTCTGGCTCCTATCTCCTCCAGAATTCATAACTGACATATATATATATATTATGAAATAGGATCAGCTTAACTTTGTATTTGAGAGAAGTTAATTTGTTGGGAAATTTGAGAACATCTTAAGTAGTATTTGAAGAAAGAAGAGAGCAAAGAGAGATTATATGTAATTAGCTGTCAACTCTTCAAATTGTTAAAAAAAACAACTGTGATATAAAGGAAATTAAACTGAAATTTTTCAGGATAACAGTCTTACTCTGAAGACCTTATGCAGCTTGCATTGACTTAATTTTAGTTTCTTAATAATATTGGTAATTATTTTTCTTCACAGATTATAGTGAGTTATGTAAAATATGATTAAAATGTAACTTCCTAGTCTGGGACCTCAGTCATATTTATGTCTGTCATAATGAAGTTGAAGACAAGAAGTGGTTGCTTATGAAGATAGTACATTCTATACAGTATAAGCAATTCCTAATCTGTTAAGTCAAAAGAGCTAGTTCCCCACAGCTGGAAAAAAAAATTGAAAGTAGAGCCAAACTAGTCTTCTGTAACAAGCAAGAGAAAGAGATTGTGATTAATACACATAACAGCTTTATGTAATCAGAAGGGTGATGATGAAGAATGGGTTAGAGCTACCAAGAAGTTGTATGAGTATGTGAAGGACTGCCTGAACCTTTGTTTGTGATGTCCTAATGACCAGCTCTGTTAAAGTCAGCAAATTTTGGACAGACTGCTTCATGGCAGGCATCAGCATTTCAATACTGTACTTCCTGGAACTGATCAGTTCAAATGCTAAACCTCAGCCTTGCTGGAAAGACAGAACTGAGTTGAATGAGTGATGAGAATGGTCTGGGTGTGAACAAAACTTGAGAGGGAGAACAGTTAGGAGGAATGCAGTTTTATTGCATGCAAGTTGTTTCAGTTGGAGCTAGTTGGGGGGGTTGAAGAGTGGTTCTTTCCTATCACTTATCATTCCATGCACAAGTGTTGTGCCTACAAGAATGTATATTCAAGGCTTTTTGTTCACTACAGAATTTCTGTATCAACACCAATTCACACAAGTGTGCTGAGTGAAACAATTACCAAGTGTTAATTATTGTAGTTGTGATCCATAGGGTTTTTATGTATGTTTGTGGATTTTTGGCTTTTTTTTTTTTTTTAAGAGTAGTTGATCAATGTGATTCTGTCTAGATGAGGTAGAATCTCATGTAATATCTGAGAAAAGCCAGTTCTGGTAGTGGGGGGACTGCAAGCTGTTCCAGAATGTGATCAAACCAGAGACAAGAATTCACTAACAGGTTGTGGAGTTTCAGTCAATTTGAGCAACCTGCTCAAGGAGTCATCTTGCATCAGGCCATGCTGGAGTCTGGATCAGAGACCTCAAAGGCAGCACTAGCAGCATGTATTTTCCAAATGAAATACTAAACTGTTAGTAGCATGAGTAGTTGAGAGAGAAAGAGCCGTCAGCCTTTCATTATCATATCTGATCCTTAACTCTTGGCTCCAAAGCTGTGCTTTCCATTATAATGCATTACAATTGAGCCACATAATTAAAATACTTTTTATCTAAATGAGAGAGATGTACGAATTCTAAGTTGTTCTTTGGAATTAATTTGTGGGACATAATTCTGTGTTCCCTATTAAAGTAAGTAGATGGTTATTAATTTTGCTTACTACGGAGTCTCAAAGGCCGGAGATGCTTAACCAGTAGAACTTTACAGGCTCCTTAAAGTTTTAGAAGTTAAAATTGCTCAAGAAGTGGCAATGCCCAACTGCACAGTCTTAGCCCACTGGAAGAGCTGTCTGTTTCCTACAAGAGTTTATGATATCTAGTTGGTTCTTGTTACTGTTTTATCTGAGCAGTTTTACTATCCTTAGAAGGCGGGTTTGGGGGGGGGGGGGGGGGGGGAGGGTCTGAGTATCACAAAATAAACTTCTAGTAGGGATAACCTGGCTGGAGTAAGAAGTATTTTAATTATTTCAAAGAAAGCCTGGAGATGATGGCATGTATCACATCTGACAATCAGAGGACTGAAACCTTCTTTAGGTTGAGAAAATTTTATCAACTTTAGCAAGTCATTTATAGTGGGAGTGGGTCCATAGAGGAAAAACACTGGATGCTGAAGATTTTGTGGCCATGGTCTGTATTTTTCCAGAGGAAATACTCTCAGCCAACTCTGCTCTGTTTTCAGTGAATGAATACTCATTAGGTTAATTGTTGGAGCATGTTTTCCATTTTATTTTCATCAATAAGTAGTGCACTTCTTGCGTTTTAAGACTTCTCCAAAATGAAAAAAAAAAAAAAGATAAGAATGTACTACTTATAAAGCTTTGTCATGCACATAGCCACTTGATTAAATTCATTATATTTAGAGCGATTTTCACTTACGGCATGAATACAAATAAAAACTACTAGTAGATCTGAGACAGCTAATGGTATTATGTATGAATCTACCTTTGTTAAGGGAAGAAAAATTTTAATATTCATTCAGCTGGAGAAGGGAATGGTTGTGTTTATATCATAGGCAAATCGGAAAAGTTAGTATTTTCAAGTATTTCAAGTGAGGCTTAAAAAAACCCAAAACTTGTATAAGCTTGTTTTTCATAGATATAAAGGATGATAAGTTGTGATTTAAGTTCAAGGGTTATTTTGGACCTTATTTTACAAAAGGCTTGTAACTTTTGGAGAGACAAAGGACTTCTAGAGAAGCTTGACTGACCATAGATTAGAGTTGGTGTTAGACTGCTGTCTGGAATAGTAAATATGTGTATTTTGAAAAAGAGGACTGCTTCTAAGGAGAGTCTTTCTGCACATCCCAGTGCACCATTTTGAGGCAGTATTTACCAAATACAAAAAGAAATGGGTGAAGATTTCCAGATGAAGTAGACTGTAAAAAGAGATGTGATAAAATCTGTGTTGAAACACCGTAGTAATGATTGACTTGTTATTCTTGAATTTCCTTTACTTTCTGTACTGAATGCAAATGCAGTTATTGAAAGACAATTCAAGTAAATAGTTAAAATACTTCTAATGTCTGTGGGGTTGTGAAATTTGTCCTGTTTGTTGTTACCAAGAAATAATACAATGTCAACAATGCAAGTGCAGCAGAGGAGCAGAACTTGTGTAAGCAGGGCTCCGTGTATTAAAATTCTGGCAGTGTTTCTGTGGTAAAATACTGTGAGGTGAACGGGTCGTCCCTTCGGTGTAGGCCTAATTTCCAACATTTCTGACTCTTGTTCACCTGTAATGTTCAAAACGAAATCCAACAGACCTCTTTTATATAAGCAGCTGCGTTTGAGTGTCAAATCCTTTCATGTCTGTGCTGAAATACACAGTTCTGCTTCATGGACCCATTGTGTAACTCTCCTTGCCTTTGTCCATGGAGTAATGAGTAGTAATGAGAGATTTTGCTGTTTGTGAACTGTTTTGAGTAAAAATAGAATAAGCACCCCTGTGCCACCAAGGACATTGTAGAGCTTTGCAATTTGGAAGAAAATCTGGCCAAATTCCACTGAAGTAATACTTTATTTAGGTATTAGCTCCCTCCAGAAATCGGTGGCTGCTCTCAGTGGAATGAAGTGTTAATGAACATTCACAGCTGGATTTTCCACCAAGCCTTCAGAGGTGGTCAGGTACTGCTGGAAGTGGGTTTGCGGGGTGGCACCAGGGCCCAGGAGAGCAGGAGATCTGGTCCAGGCTGAGGCAGGGAGTGGGGTGGGCCTGGAGGGAGGTGGAAGGAGCTCCCCACTGAGCACCATTTCACAATGGAGGGCGTGGGGAGGATGGGAACAGGGATGGGTGGAGCTTGAGGGATTTGTCAGCACTTAGTTTGTAGGTATGGAATTGAGAAAGCCAAAGCCTGCAGCTGGGGAGGCTGCAGAGGGCAGCAAGAAGGGCTTCCCCAAAGGTGCAGGAACAGCGAAAGGGGAGCGTACCAATTCAGACTTGATAAACTCCAACACATTGATTGGTTTTGCATTCTACACCATTACTTCCATGCTAAAACTGTTCATCTGAACAGTGTGAAACATGAAGTGTGGTGCTGTGTTTCATGATACATAATGGATTCACATCTCTTCCAGGAGGACTGCACTCAGCAAAAGGCACACGATAGCCGGGCCATTCATCTACCTCTTACAGTCTAGCTGAAGTGATTGTGAGGTGCGAGCTCTAGCTTGTCATTGCACAAAAGATAAATGTTAATGTAGCGTTTTTCAGGCTCACTCAGCTCTTCTGTTATAATAAGGAACATTTATCTTATGAAAACTGCGTAATTTGGCTAGGATTAGTTGCCTTTTCAGAAGACCAACCAGCTGCTTCAAGGAGAAGGCAAGAAAAAATTGAAGGATACATTAAAAAAAATAGCAAATTGAGTTTGTCACTTACTCTGTGCACACAGCATACATACATTTGCATGTACGACAGAGAGGTCTAAAATTAGCACACGTCTTTGCTTTTTTGCTGTAGGCACAGGGCTGTTGGAAGTCGGAGCATTAAAAGAAATTAAGCTGGTTCCAAAAGAACTTCAAGGAAGTGATAGAGTCTTAGGAGACATTGTGTTGCTTCCAAATCGAGCTGAGGGGACGTGTCTCCTGGCAAAAGGTATCTATGTGACACCAGACAACAACAGTGTGTGACAGAAATGTCGAGTTCACCCAGATGATTTGACAGGCAGCTGAATGTTTACAAAATACTGAAGATGACAGGAAACAAACCTTAAAACACTTTCTCATCAGGTAGTAGGATGTCAGATGTTATCTTTTTTTTTTTTCAAAATCCAATTCACATAAGAGGGCTGTGTGTGATTACTTTGGGCTTTTTCAATTTAGTTACAGAACAGTTTTAATTTCAGTCCTTATGTTGTTTTGGCTTTAGCACCTGAACACGATGAAAAGCAAAATATACTCAAATGAAGTGACAACTTTGATAAATTTCATAAAAAAGATGCAGCAACCTCCTCGATTGCTACTGTTTTTTTCCATAGCCCAATTTTAGGCTGCAAAGTATTTCAGAGATTAAAGGTATGTTTCTTCATGCTGAGCTCATCAAGAATGAACTTATAAAGTCACTCGGTAGTTCAGAGTCACTTGCTGGCTTTGCTTCTTCTGTATCATGTTCAGACTCCTCACCTTCAAAGCTCAGTCAGACTTTGCTCTTGGCAATCTAATTTCTCTCTCTTTTTTTTTTGTATGTGTGTCTTTACATGTGGAATTCCCTCTACTTTTCTTAGTGCAGTAAGTAAACATACTGATCTTCATATCACAGCGAGTGAAGTTTGTTTATGCTTGTATTCAAAGTGTAAAACCTTTTAGAACCGTACAGAGCATTACTCTCATATTTTTACACTGTTGATGAACCCCTTGGGGCTTTTGATACTTAGGCTGAAACACCAGTGCCCTCAAGCAGGGACGGGGCCTCCTGTGTTTCAGCGCTCTGTTGGTAAATCAGATGTTGCAATCTCTTCTGCATTAAGTAGATTAACTTTTTTTTTTTTAATGTGAGGAAATAACGTGTTTTGTAAAGAGATGCTATAAAACTTGGATTTGTGAAAGAATTTTAAATGTGCTCAGGAAGCTGGCATTCTGAAGACGCTCAGTCTTTTCATTTTAAAAGAAGTTTACAAAAACAAAGGTATCGCACAGAAACTGACTGAGCGAAGTTCGTTTGGGAAGCTTTGTAAATGTCCCTTTCTAACCTTCCGTGCTGTTAGTCTGATTGTTTTGGCCCTAAGGCAATATTTTTAAATTCCTTACATTCTCCTGTATTCCAACTTTTAATTTCAACACCTCTGTGGGAGACAGTTTCTCATACTTACAGTAAACAACTTTGTATTCATTTCTTGACATTAGACGAGAAAAAGATGCCGAAATATTTTCTTCTGTGTAGGCTAAAAACAGTTAAGGCAGAGGAAGAAAAAAAATCTTTCACAAACCAACCCTGTTACTTTGAGTTTAGTTTACCCCAAAAGAAGATATGAGAATTGTTCAAGTAAGGAGAGATGCAACCTTTCTACAAGTGCAGGGTTTTTCTGATCCTGTCTTGCGGAGTTCTGCTGAAAGTTGCCAAGAGCAAAGTTAACTGGTAAAGACCTTGCAAGAGCTGGGCAGCCAAAGGGCTCTAGCAGTGCATGCAACTCCAAGCTGTTAGGTGACTGAAATCTGAAAGTTAACATCCTTTCCTTTGAGCAGTATTCTGATACATCTAGTACTGAGATTGGTGTCAAGAATTAGGTTAGAACAGAAAGAAATTACAGTGTTCTGCGGTACTTAGCAGAGAAGCTTTGAAGGTCTGTTTTAACTTGATTGTTGAATTAAATAATAGTAAAAATAGTGTCTAGTTTCTTCATTAACACAATATTTTTCCAGTTTGATTTGTTCAGCTTCTCCAAAAGTGTAAAAACTATGTTGATGTGATTGTACCTCTTATCCTGCATCCTATTTCTGTTCTAAAATAAGTTTGCTTCGGAGTTGTGATGTAGGGCACTGCTGATTTGCACAGAAGTGTGGACTTCAGGGGTAACCTGGCTAGCTGTTTGTTTAAAAAAGCTACATTTACTAAAATAAAGAGCTGTATTAACTTGTGACTAACCATCTTTAGATACAGCGTTTCAAAACAATTGTAAATCTTTTTACTTTTTTAAAATCAAATGCTTGGTTATTTTATAACTATACTGAGAAGAATGAGAAACTAGTACAGCTATCTCATAAACTAGTAGAAATGAACGTAGTTGCCAACAGTAACATTGCCTGTTTCCCTAATCTAGTGGACTGTCATTAGAAAAAAAGTGAACTGTCAGATACTTCTTCATGATGTTCAGTAATAGTAGTTCACATCATGTGAATACCAAAGAGTTGGTTTATGGATACTGCAGCATACTGACAGCCTGGTAGAACCTCCTGACATAGAAGTATTTCACGTTTTTATCATTTATACTGCAGTTAGTGCAGAAGCTCTCTAACTAGAAAACATTTCATTTGCACTCAGGACCTCTACATTCTTCCAAAAAAGTTCTGGTAAAATTTATTCCACTATTAATTTAGTGTTGGATGCAAATATGGACCAAAATGAGTGTTGCAATGGAAAGGAAGCAGTTACATAGGGAAGCTGGGCATAAAAACTGCTGCTGAGTTGTAAGAGCAGGCTATCTTTTTTGGAGGTCGATAGTGCTTTGGTTTTGCACCTAGACAGTTCCGGAAAGCTTTTTTGTCTGTCCAGTGCTCTGTAAAAAGAAGACAGCCTGCTCCCTTGAAGGCAATCGGTGTCTGGGAATCTGAGATAGCTGAAAGCTCTGTAGATATTGTGGGTAAGTTCACCTGGTTCAAAGGAACTCCCAGGCCAAACTGCAGCCTGGCAGCAGGAGGAATCCATCTTGGAAATGGATGACTGGCAGTGCTGCAGCAGAGGCTGGTGAGGAGAACTGCCCGTGGAACGCACTTCTTGTGGGGCAGGAGTAGGAGGGCATTCTTGTGCTCCTTCAGCTTACGCTGGTTCTCCAAGCGAAAGAAGTTACACAATGAACTCTGTTTTATGCCAGGGTAAGCATATTTACATTTGGGCTTCTGCCACAGAAACTTCTTTTTGAAAGGAAATCGGATCTCGTGTTTCTGTGGCATAAGTTTCTCTTGGCTTAAGCTCATGAAAAATACATACAGTTGCATACTGTCTGATAAAAAGGTAAAAGAGAAGTTAGAAATAAGGTGACCGAAGAGAAAGTGTAAATCTAAAGGGAATTGCAAGAAAATTCTGTAGGCAAGGTAGAAATTTCTAAGGCAAAGTATCTGGATGGGAAGAAATACAAGGAAGCTTAAGAAATCCTAGCCACATACAAATAAATATATATGCACTTCTTCATATTCTTGTTGAGCAGTTTGTTCTGATGTCACCATATTTCTTCTGTAAAGGAATCTCGCAAGTGAAAAATGATGTGTATCTGTGTCTTAGCTAAAACTAAATTTAAACTGTTTATATGTAAGCATTTTTAATTTCACCAAGATGACTAAGGGAATAATTCTAAGAAACCTGTTTGGCGTGGTGTCTTTCTGGGCTTTAACTTTTAATTTCCTAAAATGTTTTTGTCTGTACTTTGGTTGCTTTCTCCAAGAGCTCCGGGGTAAATGGCAGCTGAAAACCTCAGGGTAGCCTGCAAAGTTTTTCTTCCAAAGCCTTCCTTTCAAGTGTAGCCAAGCGAAAGGCAGGGAGTGAGCTGGAAACTCTGGCTCAGCGTTATCGCTGCGGCCGGCTATCCTGGTGAGCGGGCCGAGAGGCGGAGGGGAGGCCGAGCAGCCAGGCACTGTGGCTGTGGGCTGTGTCCTGAGCACGTGTGCCCGTGTGCAGCACATCCTTCCTGCTTCATCCTTTTCATCCTGCTTCATCTGTTGCAGAAGGCAGTTTCTGTCTTTCTTTCTTGGATTGCTTCAACGTTTGTGTGTTTGAAGCTTTGTTCACGCGGGGCTTTGTGATAAACTGTATAAACGCAACATTGAGTTTGCTTTGACGTAATCTGTTCCACTGGCACTCCTATTCTGCTTTTGTTTGTGTATCCGAAAAGGGACTTTGTTTTTTTTCTAAGCAGTCTTAAAAGTTCTTTCCCAATATAGGGAGACAGGTGACTTTATCATGGGACACTCCTCAGTGCAAGACAGAGGCTGTATTCTCGTAGCCATGACTGCTGGGTGCCTTCTTTCTGCCAAGTAGTTCTTGGGATCATAATCTGTGAAGTGCAGCAGGTTTTTTTTGTTAGCTTGTTTGCTTTGCTGGGGAAGGAAATGGATGAGCAGACAGTGCTTCCTTTGTTATACAGTGGCATGCTGCTTCTGTGGCCATGAATTTCCCCTTCAACCATTTAGAGCACACAAATCCTCTAGTTGATATCTTTGTCTTTTTCCCTATCTGGGCTCATACAGAGGCTGCTGTTATGTTTATAATGTGCCTCAGTGCAGTTAAGTGCGATCATGGAAGCATATATTGTTTTCATCAGTCTGAAGATCTCCAGATTTTTGTGAATAATTACATGAATAGTGATAATATAAAGGATTTAGTGCCCGTTCTAGCTGCAATAGAACGAACTGTGGCTTGCCTCATTCCTATATAAATCAAGCTCATCTGTGCATCTGTTTGCGTATGTATATATGATTACCCTTTGACTTTGATATAGAAAAGAAACCATTTAATAAGTTTACAAATAAATAATACCTTTAAAATAACATCATTACTGCAATTATAAAGTCATGCAGAGAACTTGAGAGAGTCCGAGGAAAGTGGATACCATTGAAAGATAAAATTTCAAGTGGTAAATATGAAATAAATTATCAAGTACTCTGCCTCCTGTCTAATTACACAAACTCTGAGTGTTAATTCCTTCTGAGAATTTCCTTGCATTGTGTGTCTTTTGAGATAGATTGCAAACTACAATCGCACATGCAGCGTGCTGGTAGAGGAGAGACATACCACGATGTAGACCTTTCTAAGTAATATTGCCAGCACTGAATTTCATTGCAATTTGTCTTTTCTGTTAGATCTTCAATACAATTCCATAGGGAAAAAAATATATATATTGTGCTGTAGTTGACTATAAATGCTGTCTTTTGCATGGAAAAGCTGTCTTGGTAATGCGAGTTACTGCTGCTTACATTAGTAAAAGATTGCACCCTCTTCTGAACATTCATGATTAGAGAAGAGAGTTTTGAAAGAAGTATCTCTAATGCTAGAGTTTTATGATTTCCTCTGTAAGGAGGGATTACAGTATTGTTTTATAATTCTCACATGCATTCAAGAGCAGCACTAGTTACCTACAGTTTCCAGATATTATGGAGGAATTGGAAGAAAAGCCAAGGATAGTCACTTTAAACTATTTTTTCAGTCATTCTTTTCAGCTATGTTTGAGAAATAAATAAAAGCAGTTGTTCAGGATGAAAGCTCTCATCTTTAATAAAGTGAGATTTGTTTTTCAGGCTGGAAAACACCTCCCTTATGTCCTCATCCTTATTGTTAATAAGCAAGCCAGACAGGCAGAAAACATGCCTCAAAGGTCTCATAGCAGATCTGTTAATCTAATGCTGTATTTTCTTGCAGAATTTTTTTTGTCATCTCTCTCAAGTGGTCAGAATAGTTCCCAAGAGTGCTCCTTCCCCTACCTCACCCTTTTATTTTTGCACTGAACTGATAAAGCCTAGTGGTCTTCTATTATGTATAATTTTACATTTCCATTTTCTATGTTTACTTTCATTCATCGTCCCCTGGAGAATGTAATATAAATTTTATTTAGTGATACTAAACTAATTCTACCGGTCTTTTCTTTTTCTTTAGGGTGTACCTCAGTTACCATGTGCCAAAGCATTGTACAACTATGAGGGAAAAGAACCTGGAGATCTTAAGTTCAGTAAAGGAGACATCATCATTTTGCGTCGACAGGTGGATGAAAATTGGTATCATGGAGAAGTCAATGGCATCCATGGCTTTTTTCCTACCAACTTCGTTCAGATTATTAAACCTTTACCTCAACCTCCGCCTCAGTGCAAAGCACTTTATGACTTTGAAGTAAAAGACAAGGAAGCAGATAAGGACTGTTTGCCATTTGCAAAGGTAAAATATGAATAAAATAAGTATTCTCTTTGAATAATTTCATTCACTTTGAAAATAAATGATAAAATGTATGTAGTCTTGTCTGCATTTTTAATGGAGCTATACAAATATGAAAAGGGCAGATAATTCTGTGGGTATTTTATTTTTTCTTATGTAGATGAGTTTTACCTTCCTTCCTGAGTTACATACAATTTCTCTAAGGTTTTATTTTTGTGGATGGAACTTTTCATAATTGCAGGAGTTGCATTCTTAATTTCCAAGAAATAACCTGTGTTATGAATTAAGTGTTCCATCTTCTAAAGAAACTCTTGATATTAATTTTCAGCTATACGTTTTGTGTGATTTTTAGGCTCTAGGTACTAAATACAGAGCAGGTCTAATCTTTGTCATTCTGTAATATCACTAATTGCCTTTTGGAAGACGTGACATTCTTAAATTGTTTCTGTTGTAATTGTCCATCCCTTAAGGCTATGTTTTAAGAGAAATCAGAGCTGTTTGTTTTCTTGTTTCTGATTTTTTATCAGGTTGCACAAAAATGTTTCAGGATCAAATGTGAACTAATTGTGCTTTCGTCCTTGCCTACTGAAAATAGAAAGGATGGCTACAATTCTAAAAGCAAAAGGCTTTATCTCTTTTTGTGAAATCAGCAAAAGTATATGTTGTCAGGCTGTGGTTTTTACTACACAGAACTTAATGTTAAGGATAATTGTCATTAGCTTGCATATTTTTGGTTAAATTGTTGGCAAGCTGTATTTTTTTGATCTACACTCACGCTTGAATTGGTATCTTATGTTTCCACGTGCTTTAACTTACCTACAAAATAAATATGAATCTCAGTATAGCAGTGTTTAACATGCACATGATGCAGTTTTTGTATCGAGCTCAAAGCCATAACTGGAAACACAGGCTCGGGATATATCTGAAAGAAGTCATGCCACTTACCAGTGCTCCTAAATGTTTAAGTAGAGGAGCAACATCTATGGAACATTAGATAATGAGATGTAAAAAAAAAAAAAAAAAAAAAAAAACTTAAAAAAAATATATAGAGATTCTGTGGATGAACACCGACATTTAAAAGGGAGGTTGATAGAGCACAACAGGCTGAGCATGCCTGGAGGTCTGTTATGAAAGGCAAACTAGGCAACTGAGGTTGGCTGTGGATGGTTTATCTCCATCAAAATAGGAAAAGGAACACCTGGAACTGACTTCGGCCCCAAGAATGGCGTACTTGTATTACAGAATGCTTTCTGTGAGGTTCTTGCCCACGTAGCATCTTCTCTGATTACCTGTGCATAATGGAGGGAGATTTAATTAGAAGCTTAATTAGAGCTGGGAGACGTAATCACTGCATGTTCCCACAGGATGATGTTCTGACTGTAATTCGCCGAGTGGATGAAAACTGGGCAGAAGGAATGCTAGCTGACAAGATAGGAATATTTCCAATCTCATACGTTGAGGTGAGTTGTCATTGACTGTGAGTTGTCATTGACTGTGAGTTGTCATTGACTGTATTTGTGGTCAGCTTATTACCTGGAGGAAGATCCCCAATTTAATGGTTGCCTGTCTGCTCTATTCTTTTATATAAGTCAAACATAGCAAGTCTGTGATAATAATAAAAGCTAAGACTGACGACGTTTTGAAAGGTATTTTAATAGTGATTGCATTAAGAGAGTAATTTGCTAACTGACTCACAAAACATTGTCTTTATTTGTAGACACATGACATCGTGAAACAATCACTTCTCCCTCCAAGTGTAAAATAAATTATGCCAAACATTACAAAAAAAGAACATCTGAGAAGGAGAAATGCTGAAACAAAACACTAGAAAAAGCCCTGTAGCTGTATTAGAGTGAATCCTAGCTAATATTACCTAAATTACTAAACTTTCAACTGTTGGAATTTCAACATATTTGCTTTAAAAGTAGATACAATCCTGAGTAGAATATAAAATGATTAGAACATCAAATTTGATACTTTGATATGGATGAACATTTAGTAAACAGGCTCAGAGTCTAAAAGCTATTTATATTATTGCAAGAGATCTTAAAAAAAAAACAAAACAAACAAAAAAAAAACAGCTAGAAAAATACAAATATCCAAAATGGAAAAAAGAATGACTGGAAAATAAATCATTATTCAATCAAAATGTCAATAGAAAATAATGACAGCTCTTGTTTTCCCAAGTTAATGTGAACAACTGGAAAACATCTCTTTATTAATGCATCTCCTCTGGTTTTATTTATAAGCAGTCTTTCAGAAATATTGTTATCCATATCTTGAATGCTCATTGTTGTAGATCCTTTTAAGCTGCTTCATCCCTCAACCAATGCAACATTTTCCAAAACGGTAAAATAAGATTTTATGTACCTACTGTGTTAGGGTTGGTTGGTTCTTGTTTTTTTATTAGCATCTTCTCCAGTATTAAACAAGAATGTTTCACAACATTGTTTAATGTGTCTCGACATTTCAGACTGGATTTTCAGACTGGATTTCTAAACATATTTTTTAAAACATCACACTACTAGACTCAACTTTCTGTCTATTACTGTTAGGTGATGTGATGTAATGGAAACACTTCTGTAGCAATACTGACTCAGAAGAATTCTTTTTGACTGTTTTGACTGACCAGAACAGAAAATCTATGCAGAAAGTGGATATTGTATATTATGCTTGAAACCAGAGATGGTTAGGTTTTAGTAGAAAATGATAGTCTAATTCACGTTGTATTTGAATGTAGTAACCTCAGTCTTGTCATTCAAATAACAATTGCTAAGTGTCATAATTTTGATCAATTTTCCCTACAGAAACTGCAGTGCGGAACTACTGAGTTAATTTCAGTAATTCATATAAATGCAGCTCTGCTTCTGACTGTCAGCTGTTCAAGTTTTCTAAAATGATTCTTCTGCTGGTTTGAACAGAATATATTCTGAAGCCTTAATTACAAACCTGAATTTAGATTTCTAAGCTATTACCTGTCTTCCAGGGGGATGTTTAGCAAGACTAATAATGTCAATTAAGGACAATATTTGCCTCTAGTTGCACTTACACTTTGTTTGAAAATATATTGGTGAAAGTGAAATGCAGCCTAGGAATTTGTGTTTGACAAATAATAGTGTTGGTGATGGGAGGAAAATGGCTTTTTGATGCACGATAATGGAGTAAAGTTTTCTAAGTAAAAATTCTGGATGAAGAATAATGAGGGTAACTGAGAGAGCAGGTAGTGTTTTGACTTAATTTCAGAAAGAGGTAATATTTGAATTCCATCTATCTACATGTGAATGAAAAAGGCCAGAATTCAGTTGTTAAATAAGTGCAGTAAAGCATAAGCAGAAGGCTGGCAATAGGCATTTGTGGTGGTCTGCTTGATCGTTTCTCCAGACAGATGCAAGGAGATGGAAGCCCAGAGCCCTGCAGGCCCACTGAGCTGCTTCGAAGCCAGCTGACTGTGCTGTTACCATCTGGGGAGATGTTCTATTTCCTGGGGTTTGGTGAAGAGGGGAATTGGGTTTCAGGTGACCTGATACAACAAAGATTTTATTAATTAAAAAATATATATATATATACATATATATGAATGTGAAAGTAAAATAAGTTTCATTTTGAGTGTGTCTCCTCAGGAAAACCTGCAAAATACTGTGCAATACTGCTGTCCTCAGGTTGTTTGTTTGAAAAGGCCAGCCATCCATTCACAGCCATCGTTAGGTTGAACGTTACTGTCCTGTGCTTTTTTCTGTCTTTAAGGAAGCTCAGTATATTGCTCATATTTGAATCATTCCCATGAGCAGCTTTAACTTTTCTCTAATATGTTGTTTGCTTTATAGAATAACCGGATTCTGTAGGCATTTTTAGTTTGAGGAGGTAAACAAACATAATTAACTGTAACTGCGGTGCCTCGGGATGCTTCTGGCAGTGAGGCATTTTTGTTTTCATTTTGTTTTTTACTTATGAGCGATCCCTTAACTTTTCTGATTAGATAATTCATATTTTAGAAACGTGTACTGCCTTTCTTTCTTTAATCTACATTACTTATGAACCAATAATGAGTTAAATGAGTGACAGAAAATGGATTGGATAAATTTGGTTGTGGCCAGTGTTAGAAGACAAGGGTGGAATGCACAACAGGTTCTTAGGTAGTGTGTGAAGAACTGAATTTTGAGTTGAAAAATAGAAAATGGCTACCAATACAAAATATATGAAATTGTTAGTTTTGAAAATCCTGCTTATTCTTCCAGGCTGAAGAGTAAGTAGCAGAAAAGTCTGTCTTTGGTCCTGTTTTGCTGTTTGTCTCGTATCCTTCAACCTCCTATTGGTGTTCTGTGTTAAAATAATGGTTTTTACTAGTCTACTGAAAGTGTATGTACAATCTAAATTAAAAAAATAACCAAAAACTCCAAATGATGTATTTGTAAATCAGTTGTAGAAAGCTGTATGGATGCTTTATATACAACATAAATATGGTATAAAAATATTTTGTTTATGTGATTCATGTCCAGTGGGAGGAAAAACCAGTGTCTACAACTTCTTTTAGGAGTGTTTCTTATGTGGCATTGCTCTCTACTGTTCTGCCCTGTCTTTTCAGCTTCGTTTTAAAGAACCAATAATAGGAACTTGTAGGAATTATTTCTGTGCTGTCATCTTCATGTCATCTTCTTCAAATCCTACTTTGTTTCCCTCTTCCTCTGTACTGTATTGTGGGTCTTTTTTCCTCAATAAGGCCTTTCAACAACTTCATTTTTCCTGCCTTTATGACCTAGCAGATTTTTATGTCAGTTCCTCGTTCAGTAATTCCCATTTTGATCCTTGTTTATTTCTTCTGTCTGTGCGTGTAATTTCCTTCCAGATCTTGTCTTTGGAATACTATTTGAAAATGTTCTGTTTATTTAACAAACTTGTGTGTGCATGGTGTGTGTGTGTGTGTATATTTTACCACTTTATATTACCTACTTGTTTTCAGAGCTCAGAAAGTGTTCAGAATATGAGCTGCTGATGTTTCTATGAGGCACACTTTGGTGGGTGCTGATATAAAATGGTGAATAACGTGTAACTTGTGTAGCAAAGTTCTGATGGGACAAAATACTTCAGAACTCCATATGAGCATAGTTTGGTGTCTTAAGACTTGTAAGGAAATGATTACAGTAAATAGAAAAAAACATGCTGAAAAACAAAGGTTCCACAGTTGCTAATTTCATTCTTTCATCGTGGTGTTTTTGAGATAAGGTTTTTTCCTTTCTTCATAATGGATTGAATTACCTGAGTAATGCCGTTCGTATTTAATGGAATGTATTAATGTTAATTTATTTGTTCAAAAGATTGGTGCTTGTTTACATCAGCTTATGAATAAATGAGAGTTCTGATGCTATTATTTATAGTAGTTGTAAAATATTAATGAGATGAAATCAAGGTGTTGGGAGAAATTTAGATTTTTTTTTTTCCCTCTTTCTGAGTAATCTATTGTAACAAGAAAGCGTACAGGATTCCATACTTTGTTATCAGAGAGGAAGGATGTGTTTGCATTTTCTGTCATCTTGTTAGAACAAACTAGCAAATAGGAACTGCTCTTTTGTGGAGGGGGGAAAAAAACTCATGAGATAAACTTAAAAAGGAATAATTGATTTTAAGCTTTCACACAGATATGCTATCTCAGCATTAGAGAATCCAGAGGCTACAGATTTTTTTTACAGCTGAGAAGATATTTCTACCAGGTTCTCAATTTGTGTTTCTTTTCCTCTTATCCTGTTCTGTGCTACTTGTTGTCAGGCAGTGTAAGGATGTAGCTGAATCTGCACTACTATGTAATTAAATTTGTTTTTAGGAAGCCTCTTTTTCACTGTTGCTACTGTTAAATATAAGTGCAGAAGTAGAAAGGGATGCTAGAAGGAATGTCTTCTGGAACTCGCATGCAAAGGTTTGGGTTGATGTCATAAACAACAAAAAAGGCTTAAAATGAAACTAAGTTTTTAAATAATACAGATGTTTATATTATAAGGTCAAAGGAGGCTGTTGTGATGTAGTCTGACTTCTGGATAACGCAAGCCATGAGTATTGCTGAATTAATCCAACTTTGGACCAGTTCATGTCTTCCTTTCTGTGCTGAAATTATACCTCCTGTTGGTAGCCCACACCAGTCTGAATCTAACCATACTAAGTTTGTAGTGAAAGCCTCATCAATCTGTGTTGACTAATTTGTTGGTCAGTATGGCACATTTTTGAGTTTTGAGTTGCATGGTTTTAATTTTACTATAATAGGAATAGTAAAATTAATATAATTAATTAGTAAAATACGAAAATAGAATTTGGTTGTCTGTAGGTGATCTTTATAAAGAAAACAATACTAATTTTTCATGTGTGAATGTTTTTTTGTTGTTTTTTTTTTGTAGTTTAACACAGCAGCCAAGCAGCTGATAGAATTGGATAAGCCCTCAGGTTCTGCTGTAGACTCTGGAGAAGGTACCTCTGGGGCAGCCCTCAACAATTCAGTCCAAAAGCACAGCGATACTAAGAAAAACACCAAAAAACGGCACTCTTTTACCTCCCTCACTATGTCCAATAAATCCTCACAGTCTTCTCAGAATCGCCATTCAATGGAAATTAGTCCCCCTGTCCTCATCAGCTCTAGCAACCCAACTGCAGCAGCACGCATAAGTGAGCTGACGGGACTTTCTTGTAGTGCCCCTTCTCAGGTAATTTACTTGAAATTAAGTATAAATCATGCTTTATTTTTTAAGAAACTATAAAGGCTTCTTCTTGCATTGTTTACTCCAAATTATTTCTTATGGGCAGTTAATATTATGATGTCGCAAAGCACATCTTCAAAGTTTACGTTTTAAAGAACAATATTTACACTGGTCCTTAAAAAATGATTGCAGATATTTTTGGTCTTGTGAGATTATTTTTTTTTACTGCTCTTAAATTCTAGAAGTGATGACATTAATTTCTTCATTTTCTTCTAAATTGAATGTAATACTGGATATCAATAAAGCATATGCAAGTAAAAGGTAAATTCAGTGTGCAAGCTGCATATATTCCAGAAATGTACTACATTAATCTGGTGGTGAAAAGTAATAGTAGTTATCTGGCTTAATTTATTTGTTAATCTCATGCTTCTTCAAAGCCTTTGCTTACAAGCTACAGCAGTTGGTGAGTAATTGTCTGCTTCACATAAAGAATGCATTTTGAGAGACAGTAATATTCAATATGTATTTCAGCGCATCTCTAAAATTTCAGAGGTATCAGAATTTTTTTTTCTTTAATGAGAAGTGTGATCCAGTACCTTTTTCATGAGTATCAAACCCAAAATTATTTCCATTGTAAAATTTTGGGTGGTAGAATGCTGATGGTTTTGACCACAAAGCTTACAGCTGTGTAAAAAACTGTTCCCATAAAGCTGAGGAGAACTGACTCTGTTGTTCTTTGCTTTTTTTTTTCCAACAGGTTCATATTGGTACTACAGGGCTAATTGTGACTCCACCCCCTAGCAGCCCAGTCACAACAGGGCCATCATTTACCTTCCCATCAGAAGTTACCTACCAAGCTGCTCTTGGTGTAAGTACTGTTTAAGGAAACTCAGCCTTCTCATATATCTTTGGTCTCTACAGTCACTTTTCTTTCTGGAGTTCTGATATTCTAATTTGAATAATGGTCTTATGATGGTGATCTGTGCAATAGGTAATAGTATCAACTACAGCAGAAACATTTTTTATAAAATAATTCTTGCATCATGTGATCCCTTTCAATTTCTCTGGTTTTCCTCAATCTGTTAGACTTCTTTGATCCCATCATCCAGAAGGTACTTGCAAGCACTGGGCGAACAAATTTGTTGTTGATACTCATGTTAGGCAGAATATAATTCTAGTTAAGGTATTTGCTGCAAACGTAAGATATTGATTTGAGTTGTGAGCAAGATGCTCAGTTTTGGAGAGGATAGGTTAGAAAGGATTTAAAGCATAATTTCATATTTTCTATCAAAACGTTTTTTTTTCTCTCAGTGACTCTTTTTCTTGTTATTAAAAATCAGTAGTTTTTAATTTGATACCAGTGTGGAAAAACATTTTATTTTGGTGTTGGTGCAAAGTCATTAAACTACCTTGGGTGCTTTAGTTGCATAAGCTTGTTCAAAAGCGATCTCACCATCAGTACCCATAGGAATTAAATTACAGTGCTAAATGCAACATGGAATGAACCTTTGCCACATGATTGTCCTGTATCCTGCAGTGATGCTTTCTCTTTGTGATAACTAGGTTCCTGGTTATGTTTCCAATTAGGCATATAATTCCCATTGAGAATCTAAATTATTCTCCACCACCCTCTTTAAAAGTCAATAACCTTCTGTACATAATGTTCCATTTCTTAACTTGTTTTCAGCATGGTTAGAATACAAGCTGACAGCTCAGGCTATGGTCAGATGGTTTTCATGTAGTTGATATTAGATGATTTGTAATCACAGACTGAAGTTCATCTTTAGATTCTGCTTTTCCACTTACTTCAGAAACGTATTTTAATTTTAGAACTATGCAGAACAGCTCTGATAGGAGAGAAAGTAGCCTTTTCCCTTTACATATGTTTTTTTTCCCTCCCTAATGTTTTGAGCATTAACCTTAAGCTACAGAACAACTGTGCTGCAGGATACAATACTCCAGTGATTGGTTTGAGTCTTTTTGCTTTTGCTTTTTTTTTTTTTTTTTTTGCTTGAGCATAAGCTCTTCTCAAAGCTTCCCTCCTTAGCTTTTCTCTTCATTTATAAACACTATTCAAATAACTGGAGGGCTTGGATGGAACAAGGAGTTTCTCTTATGCGTGAATATGATTTGATTGGATGCTGCACCTGTTGATTGTTTTGGTGTTTATGACACTATTTAAGGTAATTGATTGTTCTTTGAGATGCAGGGTAGGGTAGATAGACAGGTAGATGTCTGCTGGGAAACCAACAGGGTGAGCTACAAAGCAACCAAGGAGATTCCTGGAGTTCATTAAGTATAACTTCTTCCTGGTCTAATTACTGGATAGGCCAACCAGAGATGAAGCATTAGTGGACAGTGGACCAGGTGCTCACCAATGCAGGAGAGATTCTTAAAGAGGTTAATAGGTTAATATTGAAGACAATTTGGGCTATAGTGACCATGCACTGAGTTTGTGATCTCAATGAATATGGGCCTGGCATAGGGCAGTCAGGACCTTGAACTGGCCTCAAGTTGCACCAGGGGAAGTTAAGGTTGGTTATGAGGAAAAACTTGACAGAAAGCGTTGTTAAGCGCTGGAATAGGCTCCCCAGGGAGGTGGTTGAGTCAGCATCCCTGGATGTGTTTAAAAACCATTTGGATGTGGTGCGCACACCAAGAATACAGGGATGTTGTCATCTAAATGTGCAGTGAAGACAGGCTGAGGGAACTGGGCTTCTTCAACCTGGAGAACAGAAGGCTGCAAGAACACCTCACTGCAGCCTTCCCATATTTGAAGGGAGATTATAAATAAGAGAGAGACCCAACTGTTTGCACGGTCTGATAGTGATAGGACAAGGGAAAGAGGGGGGAGATTTAGGTTAGGCAGAAATTCTTTACAGCCTGCTCTTAACTTCTGTAAGACAGATGTGGATTTTTTAGAGATGTTTTTACCTGTCTTGTTTAGGTAGAGAGTCACTCTTATTAAGATGGTTGAGATGACTTCCTAGCCTCCAAATCTGTGACTCTTGTATCTGCTTACAATTATAGGATGACACTTCAGTTTATTACGTGCTTTTTACAAGTAGTTCCGAAGATGCCCATTGCATTTATTTTATTTTGTTCCCTTTTGTAGATGATACCAGAAGTTGTGTGAGTTGTATGTTACAAAATTTGTAGCCAAAACTAACACAAATAACAATTGAGTGCTTGTGTTGAATGGCCACATACGCTGTCTGCTTCATGGATCTCATCAGCACATTTTTATTTGCATTAAGAAAGCCTGTGGTAATTGAACTTTTATTTTACAGCTTTAAACTAGTTCTTTTGCCAGCAGCATGAAATCTCATTTTGAGGTTTGATTCTTTGAAATTGAAGAAGCTATGAGCTGAGACAAACTTCTTATAGCTGAGGCTTTTGACTGATACTATCACTTAAAGTGTTCTCTGCCACTTCAAACTACAGCTTTGTCCTTGATAGAGACATTAATTGGTCTTTTTTTCTTGGCTACTGGTGTTTTTGAACCTTGTAGACAATTAGTACATTTGAAGTTCTTTATAACATATATAGATAGATAGATAGATTGATTGATTGATATAGCAGATGTCAAGTTCAGTAGTTGTTGGGTGAAAATAGACACATGCAATTATGTAAGCCACATTTACTTGGGAGGGAGCCCTTGGATGTAGTTTATAAGAAAGTTATCTAATGGAGGAGATCCAGTTGTCAGTCTTTGCCAAAAAAAAACAAAGGGGAACTATGTGACTCAAGCTGTGATACAGAAGAAAGAGGTGAAATAGACCACAGCAAAGTTCATTACATTCATAAGCAGCATAAGAAAAACAGACTAACAACAACAGATAACTTACCATCTTTTCATTCTGTCTTTTATATTCTCTTGAGGTGTGCAATGTGTTTTGGACTGCAGTTGCCCAGATGTCCATACTCCTCTATTCAAGTTAAATATGTTATATTTGAAATATTGGTATATGCAAAATAGATGGTCTATATTTGGATGATTTACATTAGTTTACATGCTGAAGGTTTCTAAAATTTAAAAATAAATCCCTCTTTCTGGTTCTGTTTGTTCTCTCACCCACCCACACAAAAATTGCCCTTCTGTGCTGAAGTACATAAGATAGTCTGATCTGTTAGTGATGAGACACAAGCTGTGAGAGTTATAGTATACTGATGACTTACAACTCTCTTTCATGTTGTTCCAGCTGATTCAGTAGCATACATCAGGAGGAGGTTTGAACAAGAACTATCTGAATTTAAACCAATAAATATTCAAACATAACTTTGGCTGCTAAGAGGAAGCAGCTGAAAGAAATGATGAGGTTTTATGTGAGGGGCCTGCTCAAGATAATGCATGGTTCAGGAATTTTGTTAAACATGAGCCTTAATTTGTCAGCTCTGAGGGGATTTTGCGATTTGTATATTTTTTTCCTACACCTTGTGGGAATGAAGGTAGTAAATTAATATTCTTTTTCCACTGCTTTGCCTTTTGTTTTTCTTTGGGTGAGCTGATTGCTAGTCTGCAGCTGACTGATATAGAATGAAGCCCAGCTATATTAAAATTAGTAATATATGTGAGTTTCTAGAACACACTTAAAAGTACAGTTTGAAATTTTTAACATAATTCTCAAATTATATAGTGTTCCATCTTTCAAGTAAGAAACAATAATCATGTTTCAGAGATGCATGGAAGATGCCATTTTATGCTGAAAGTACATTTGCTGTCTGAAGAGCCGTTGCAGCAAGTTTCATATTTTTTTTTTTTTACCAACTCAACCTCCAGATATAAAAAATACTTAAAATTATTTTGAGAAGTATATTTTATTAAATCATAAGAGACTTGCATATATTCTTTCATAAAATGCTGACTATGGAGACCATCAAAACTAGCTTGTGCTAAAGGTAGGTATGTTTCTCAATAGCTACAAAAATAGCTAAGTGTTGAAAAACTTACTGCAAACTTGACTGGAGCATTTGGGCCTGTTTTATTAAGCCGTATCAGTGCCAGCAGAGAAGCAGTTGTCTTCTAAAGCCTATCAGGTAGTCTCTTTAAATTCCTGAGCATTTGCCCAGTCTTTAGGGGTTTAATTGGGCTGTGGTTGACTGCAGGTTTTATTACCGAAGTAATAGACATGGGGAGGGGAATGGAGCAAAATAAAATAGAGCTGGGAATGTGCCTTTATTGCTGCTAAAAATTCTGTCTGTATTATGTGATCTGATAAGTACAACTCCCAGCATTTATAGCTTTGGAGATGCAGGAAGTATGAAATAGCGATGCCTTGGTGCATGGATAGATGTAAAGATTTCACAGAATCACAGAATGGCCTCAAGGATGATGAATCTCCAACCCCCTGCCACATGCAGGACCACCAATCTCCACATTTCATAGCAGCCCAGGCTGCCCAGGGCCCCATCCAACCTGGCCTTGAACACCTTCAGTGATGGGGCACCCACAGCCTCTCTGGGCAGCTGTTCCAGCACCTCACCACTCTCTCTGTAAAGAACTTGAATTTCAAGCTGATCATCTCTAATGTGCATTTACAGATTCCACCATGTGTAATTGAATCTGCATTCCCCAAAAAAGATTAGAATTTATGCGATTTAATACAGTTGCCTAAAAGTTAGCTGCTAGCGTTTAATTTGGCTTCATACACGATGTTTGCTGAAGCTGATTGGGAGAGGAAATTCTGCTGTGAAGCAATGAAAGAGAAATGCTTGTATTTCAGTACGGAAGATATTTTAGAAATATTGAATGGATAGGAGTCTGGAATGTGAAGCAAGTGTATCTACAGCTCTTGTAAAAGTTGTTAGTATCAAAGCTCACAGTTATTCTTCACAGCTCCTTTGTTTTGGATACAGTTGGTCTGGTTTAGAAAAAGAAAAATAATGCAGGATTAGAAAAAGTATTTTGCAATTTACCTTTTTATTCATATCTAATTAAGCATAAGAAGTTTGACAGAAACTATGGTTGCTGTAAGAAACCATCAGTTTTCTCTAGGTTTTCTACCATTTGATCGTGTAATACTTTACTGTGTCTTGATTCTCTGTACTGGTCTTACCTTGTCATCTTTTTTTCAGTGCTCACACAATGCAGTGAGGTTCTAATCCCACAGTGCAGAACTACTTCATCTGTACCGTTTTGTTTAGGAAAACAACAAGCTTTTTAGAAGTAGGTTGGTTGAGGGGAATTAAAATTACTTTCAATGCATTTATATGCAGATGTACTGAGTGAGCCAGGCAGCATTTCAGTACATTTTGTTAATTTCTATTTTTGTGGGGTTTTTTTAGATCTCAGTCGGCACAAATTAGAGCATTAAGGATTGATTTAAGTCCTAGATCATGTACGAAATGAATTCTGTTTTACATTTTGAGATATGTGAGGTTTTTTTTTTTTAATTATTTGTTTATTGTAATACAAATAATTATTTTTGGAAGGAGGAAAGAAAAGTTCTGCTTTTCTGAGATAATTTTCCCAGGAGTGTTAGTACACAAGCTCCTAAAGAATTGTCTAATGCTTTATAGAGCAGAAGGTAACAATTGCTCCATTGAGTCTCAAAAGGCATAGAATCCTGTAGGCAGAACCCCTGTTAATATCTGCCTGGAAAGGAACTTTGCCTTTTTATTGGAGTGTTTGTTAAAGATTACCAATCTCGATAATACTGAATTTCAAAAGCTAACCCTTTAAACTCGAAGAATAAGTGGCAGCAGTAACAATAGCTCAGTGGCTATGATCTCATGTTGTGCTTGCTTTTTGTTACCCATACATCAAAAGAAATTTTCCCCCAAAAGGGGTGGTTTGGGGTGCACTGCTCTTGAATGGTATATTATGTTTCAGCTTCAGGTTACAAAACCAGTAATGGTTTGAAGTACAGTCAGCAGTAGGATGCAAAATCAGCCTCCTGGAAGGCCTCTGAATTTCCATTGAGCCCTATCCTAAAAGATGTTATAATTAGAAACAATGCCATCAGTTTTTCCTCCAAGATTACTCGTCCTTTGCTTAATTAGCTCCCAAGACTTCAAGATTTAAACTTGAAAAAACAAAACGCAGGCAATTCAAACTCTGTATTTCACCAGTAGGCAGTGGAATGTTGAACTTGACTGTTTTTTTGTTTGTTTACTTCCTTAGCATATCATACTTCTGTTTGATGAGTTGAATCAGCTGAAAAAGATATTGCTCATTTACTGTTGTTTTTTTTTCCCCTCAAAACATCAGAATATGAATCCCCCTCTTCCACCACCACCTCTGTCTGCTGCAGTTGTTGCGTCAGCCTCTTCTGGACCTCAACCTGCAGGTGTAATTCAAAGGTCTGCATCAGGATCAGCTGACCAAATGGCACATTTAAGACCACAGACTCGTCCAAGCGTGTAAGTAAAATTGAAACATTCTGCCGGTCAGAAAAATGCGACGTGATCAATAACTTCATTTTGTAGTTACTTCATGTCATCTACTTATGTTCTGCTGAAATTCCCAAAAGCCACACGCACTACTTTAAACAAAAGCATGCATAACAGTGATATCCTCAGATGGCCTTGGTACTGAGTGTTATTCATGTCATAAGTAAATATCAGTTGATGCCATTTGTTTAAAAAAAACAAAAAACAAAAAAAAAACAAGAAAACCCCTCAAAATATAAAGCATTTATCATGCAGAATATGAATGAATCCTGAAGTTAGTGATGAAGATTGTATAGCTTACAAGTGGCAAACTGTGGAGTGAATTTATTCAAAGTTTTCTGTTATGAGTGGAATGAAAAGTCTGTTCTCGTATGGAATAATTCATGCTAAGACATAGAAATACTGCTCCTCGTTTAGTCTGTTATATTAGCAAGTCATTGTCAGTCTGCTTGTGTAAATTGCCATTGAAATTTGAGGATTCTACGGTTCAGTTAATTACTGGCTGTCAGTTTGAAATGAAGGCAGAAAGCTGCTAGCTAGCATTATGTTTTCACGCTTCTACAAGCAAGCGTGCATGATCCTTCTGGTTGAAAATATTTTGTATATTAACATGTACTCGTGACAACATCTTTCTTGGAAACTTCACTGTATGCAGTTTGGAGAAAAAGGGGAAAAAAAACAACAACATTAAGGAGAGGTCGAGCCATCTGATAGGACACATCTGAATTATGCAAGGACCTTTATTGTCCTGGCTTGGTTTTTATTGTTGTGCCAGATTTCCTTCCTCTCCAAAAGAGTACCCATCTTGTGTAGCAGGTGCATCTGGATTTGGGCCTTTCATTGGTGTCAAGCATTTTTTAACACTGCTTCTTGTGGTTCATTATTGTTTACTGCCGTTAATCAAGTTCCATCTCATTTATTCCCATCTTCCATCTTCAAAGGATTGCTTTATTTGAAGATACTAATGAAATTTGCAATGATTTAACTAAAAGGGAAGTTAATGAACGCCAATTAAAGCACATCATTTGCTTTCCTGCAGAGGTTCATTACAGGGCTTGAGACACAGTTTTCCACAAATATCTTTCTTAAAAAAGGGAAAAAAAAAAAAGAAAAAAAAAAGTAAAACATTTCTCAACTCTCACTGTGATTTGTGTTGTATTATGCAGTAGTGCTACTTTGCAAGGAAAAAAAAACTTTAAAAGGTTAATAACTGCTAGCTATGAACTATTAACTTACCTATGAATGTCAAGTTCTTGTCAAACTTGGCATGTCATAGATTAGAAGCAGGTGTAGTGAGAGAGGTGGGTTTTGGTGGGATCTGCAGCTGATCGACACCTATTTAATTAAGAACACTAAATTAAGGAAGTGGAAGTAATGTACATTACAGTAAAGTGCAATTAGGAGAATATTTTTTAATGGTCATTGCTTCCAGTGATATTGTCAGACTTCTGCTTTAATATTGCAACCATGAGATGGATCAACTATCACGTAGCCTTTTCTACCACGTCTTCTCATTTCTGACTCTGAACTCTCTCTGGTTCAGAAATGCAAGTGATGTTTTTAACTGTTCTGGTTTTAAGAACTACATCTACTTTGCTGTCTTTCAGATATATTGCTATATACCCTTATACTCCTCGAAAAGAGGATGAACTGGAACTGCGGAAGGGAGAAATGTTCTTAGTATTTGAACGCTGCCAAGATGGCTGGTTCAAGGGAACTTCCATGCATACGAGCAAGATTGGTGTTTTTCCTGGCAACTACGTGGCTCCAGCTACAAGGTATATTTTTAAATGGGTGTCTAAATAGTTTTTCTAGTTTCAGGTCCAAAATGATTGTGTATTTAATCCTAACGCTAGGAAGAGCTGCAGATGAGCATCAGTATGCCTTGTATTTCAGTCTTTTGTTGTTAAATTTTGACAGGACAGTGACAAGTGCATCGCAAACGAAAGTTCCCATGTCTACTGCTGGTCAAACAGGACGAGTGGTAACTGTGGTCAGCCCTTCCACTGCTGGTGGGACATCTCAGAAGCTCCAAGGGAACGGTGTGGCAGTGAATTCTAGCACCGTACCCACAGCTGTGGTTTCTGCAGCACATATCCAAACTAGCCCGCAAGCCAAGGTCCTTATGCACGTGACAGGACAGATGACAGTCAGCCAGGCTCGCAATGCAGTCAGAACAGGTAAAAGAAAACAATTGAACAAAAAACTTCGTATGTGCAATACTGTCTTTGTGGTAGTCAAGGAGGGTCTGAGTCAGGATGTGTATAAATATGTTGGGTTTCTTAAGCATTTTTCAAGTAGTCTTAGAGAGCTGAATATTTTCTAGAATTCTAGTGTAACTCTGAATTTTTGAATCTTTCTTTATTCTCTTCCAGTCAGTTGTATGCACATACACACTCCTCCTGTTGGAAACTTATATATAGGTGTTTTAGTTGGAATAACTTTTCTTTTCCAGTGGTACCTGGAATGGAGGCATTCTGTGATCTCCCCTGCTCATATGCTCATAAAAATGATAGGAACAAGAGTTATAGCTTATTTTTCACGTTAACAGTATACAGATAATTACATAACTTCAGATTACTGTACATGAGCAGTACTTTTAAATTATCTCTGATTATCTTTGAAGATGTCTAGATTTTTTTCTCAGGGCTCAGCATTTGTGCTTAGGCTTTCTAGTTTGTTGTCTGGAATTGACTGTAACGTCTTCCACCCTTAGGACTGTACTGGCTTCAAGATGCACACCATCTATGTCATAAAATTCAATATTTCTGATAGGTATAATTCTATCTTTTATGTATAGGACAGGTCACGTGATAGTGAAACATGCCTTCGTATTATTTAAACCCTGATCTTAAATGATTGATAATGCTGTTTTCAGGAGTGTTTGTGTTGTTCCACTGTGGATTTGCCAAGCTAGGAAAATAGCATGCAACTGGATCCTAATCTGTTTCACTTGTTGGATTTTTTCTTTTCTTTTCTATAGAAGAACAAGTCCAAAAACAACAATTAAAAACAAAACAAACAAAACCCCAAAACACAAAATCATCTTCCACTGAAAATTATCCTAGTGTTCCATCTTTCAGCCTTGTATTTAGGCTCTAAGGACACTTGGCTGAAAGAGTCATGAATGGAAATGTTTTTGGCTTGTTTTTTTTATTTACCAGATCCTAATCGGTGGAGCAGAAGAGAAAAGGAATTGCAAATGGTATAATGAGTTTAAGGATGATTGTTGCTTATGCTCTCAAAATCTAAGGACTTGTGGAGCCCATCCTTCCTTCAGAGTCATGCAGCTCCCCAAACATTTTACATATGCTCAGATATCAGCACTGGGTCTGTTTCTGAAGGCAGGATCCATGTATATGTCTTTAGATACTAAATTTCCTTAATTGGCCCATCTTCCTACAGTCTGATCTTAGGCTGGAACAGATGCAATAATCCTTTGTTACAACTTCATTCTTTACTTTTAGATTAAAAAAAAAAAAGAAGAGAGAGAACAACACCAGGTGCTATTGGCAGGCAGTAAGAGAAACTAAGCAAAACATACTTTCTTGCCTCTCAGGCACAGTTGGTTCCTACTTTAAATTCTTTCAAGCTTTCTAGAAGCTTGCAAGTGACTCTGCAAAGGAGAAAGCTCCTGTGGGCTCCAAAGGCTTTTCTGTCTCTGCATCTCGATGCTTCTGTTGTGATGAATAAGCTCTCAGAGTTTATTCAGCTGGAAAACATGACAGCATACTGCCCACCAACTTCTCAGGTCCCAAATGGAAAATTCAGAGAAGCTTTCAGAGCAGCAGGACTCTCTTCATTGGGAACTTAACACTGGATTGTGGTGTAAAAGTATACTGTTCAGTCACAGCTATAGATCTGTTCCTTCTAAGGGCCTGTTTAGAACTGAAGCAATAATGGCTGCTTTATATTCAAATGTTAGAGAGAACTGTGTGGTCAGCATCTGAAATGTGATCGTCTTGAACTTTTGCTGTCTGAGTGTTAGTCTCTTGATGAGGCTTCACAGGGAAATGCTGCAGTTTGTAGGGCTCTTCTTCAGTTTCTGTTTAGCTTAGGACTTTGAGGATTGTCCTTCAAATCATCTTAGTGCCACTGAAGACAAGCAGTGTCTGAGGAGTTTGTATTCCTTCACTGAAAGGAACTGGGAAGGAAATGTATATTATACCTGTTTCATTAAAGAATGAACTGTATGGAAATAGTGGGACTTCAGGTGCCTACCTGCAGTTTCTGTTACAGCTCAGAAAACAAAGCCAGAAAGCAGTCGCATACTTTCACTCCATTGATTGCATGCAAGCATAGACATAACTTGCAAAACAGCAGGTACTTGCAAGAAAACTGGCTTTATCTCACAAAGGGTAGGTAATAATTGTTGGATTTGTTGCTGGTTTTTTGTTCTATACTTTTTTTAATAATCAAAAAGCTTGCTGCTTTTGGTTTCAGGCTAGCATGCATTCTTATCTTCTTTTTTTTGAAATGTTCATGATACTTAGAAATATCTGATACGGTGGGAGACATCACATATCCAAAGTATACGTAGCATTTAGTGCTGCTTTCTTTTTAAGAAAGAACTTGTGTTTCTTATCTCAGAGACTGTAATTGGATATAATACTTACTGTAGTGTTGTTATATCAAACTAATGAACTGTGTCAGCCTTCTCTAATACACTGTTGGTACAATCTACCAGGGGAATTTGTAGAGGGGGGACCGAAGAGAGGAAAGCACTAGAGGCTTGGTTCCAGGATATTACTTCTGTAACAAGCCTGAAACTCTTCATTTGTATCTGAAAAATCAAAATGAATCGATATATTTTACAAGCGCATGCACCATACCAGAGGGTTTACCCTTTCCTAGATATTGTTTCAGCATGTTTGAAGGAAAGACCCTGTGCAACAACGGAATGCTGCATTTAGTCGTGTATTGTTCAGGTGAGGTGTCTGCACTTCATACCACCCGGTGGTACAGAGATGTCCAACCTGTTTAAATGAGCTAAAGCATGTATTGTTGACAGTATTACTGTAACAAGCAGTGTTACTTCTTCGGAAGGATAAATTCATGTAGAGATCTGTGCTTTGCAGCTGGGCTGCAGCCCAGGTTAATATATTCATCCCTGTGCTGCTCTCCAACTTTCAGTGTAATGTTGCTTTTATTTCACCAGGGGTATGAGTAAATCCATTTCTATATTTAAGCATCCCAAGAGACAATAGCATATGTTTTCAGAAAAACCACTCATAGCAGTAATTGCCACTGTACTTACTGTTTGAAAGACCCACTAAGTCTGTTGTGGATTTTGTTTAGGGAAAACAATCCAATTATATTTTTAGCAGCTTCTGTAAAGGAGTGTTTCTTTCTGCATTGTTTTATGTGCACTGACAAGTACACAGCATATAATAAGGAACAAACAAATTCCAGGCAGTATTTACCTAGCTCCTGTGAACATGCTTTTTGCATGTGAAGTACTTTGCTTAGCAGCTTGGACATCTCCACAATAGCTGCAGTGCTGTTAATCTTCCTTTGGCATACTGGTGTAAGCAGATTACTAGGTATATACTGCTCTACTATTAGATTGAGATAAATTTGATGCTGTGTAAGATGTTATTATGGTAATATAAATGGAAGTGATACAGTAGGAAGAAAACTTTTAAAAATCAACTAGTTGCATGATGGTGACAGTGCCTCATTTTTTGCATGCCTTGTGCAAAGTTGAACTCTCTCATATTATCCTTTTGTTCTAGTTGCTGTACACAATCAAGACCGGCCTACAGCAGCAGTCACACCCATCCAAGCACAAAGTCAAACATGCCTTATTCCTGCAGCTGTGATCATTCCCCACCATTCTGTTGCCTCCCAGCAGCTCCAGTCCCAGCTTCCAAATACTGCTGCTTATGTCACAGCTGTGAATGTGAACCGTTCAGCCATCCCACTGGCATGTGCAGCAGCTTCTTTGAATTCTCCCAACATTACTGCTTCATCTTTGGAGGGAGATATAAGTGGGAGAACTGTGAACACTCACCCTGTAGCTCCTGCATCTCCAGACAGCTCTTTAGCAGCTGGTGGTAGTGCTGCTGTCAGTAAAACAGACAAGGATGTCAAGGTGCGTAGAGAATCAAATCGCTCCCTTGAATGCTCTGATTTTCTTCGTGCAGACTTCTTAGAGATCTATGCTTTTTTCCTACCTTTGCTGAATAGCAGTGCTGTAAGGTTAAGAAGGCTTAACCTGAAACTCAGGCAGCCATTTTGTGACTACAGCCACAGCCAAGCCCATTCATGGCCATTCAGAAATATGGATATATGAAATACAGAGCAGACGCTGGAGAAGGGTTAAAATAGAGTAGCTGGTTCATGCTGTTATTTGGATGAAAAATGGTAAGTTGAGAAAGTTCAGAAGAGCTGACTGACTGTTGGGATTTGAAATAATTTGTATTCTGGACCTGAAGCCAGGATGCTGGATATCTAAGAAAGTTGCATGGTTAGCAAATGTTATCTGTAAGTATCTCTAAACTTACATAGTAATGTGGTAATGGAAAAGAAAAAAAAAGAGTAAACAAAAAAAACGGTGATGAACTTACAGGACCATGACGAGGTCAATCTAATGAAATAAAATTCCTATTTAGTGTTAATCAGTATTCCTTTAGGTTGAATAAATAAATGGAAAAAATAAGCCTTAGAAAATTTTTCTTCCTTGTTAAGCATACACACAGAAAATGTGTTGGAAAATGTGTTACAAGCAGTGTTTGCTGCACAAAGAAATAAATAAAGCTGAAAAACCAGACATGTAACTGTCTTTTTGAAATGAAGGTCAGTCTAGCAATTCAATTTTTTTCCTTCCCATTTGAAGTACTTTACTCTGCATCCAAATTCGTTTTTACTGTCCAACAGTGTCATTATGTTACGTTGTTGGCAGAAACATTCCAACAAATTTCTAAACCATTTTTGTTTTACAGTTGTGGAGTATTTGAAACCTTTTTTCTGTTTTTTTTTTCCACAACTTCCTTTAGATCTCAAATGTTTTAGGCATTACCTTGCTACTTTTCACCCACATACTCTTCTTAATGAAGTTTATGAAAGTTTTAATCATAGGCTGTAACAGCAATCTCACCCACTTTTTAATTATTTTTGTTGGTTATTGTTGAATGGAGAAATGTAGAACTTCATTTTTAAATGTCTTTCAGTTGTAACCACTGAAAACAGACCAAGGTGCCTGTAGGAAGGACTTTTAAAGAATAGATTTAGAGTTTAAGGTGAAAGATGCTAACGTATTTTGACTATGCTAATTCCTTGGAGTTTCTCTTTTTCTTTCCCAATTTGTAGACAGCAGCTTTTTGCTGAAATAGCTTGAAGTTATTGGAGACTTGGAAAAAAGACAGAGGATTTTTCATTCACGGTTCACCAATTCCACAGCATCCTAAGCTGTAATAAAAGTCTCACACTGCTGAGCTTTTCTCTTTCTGTGGTTAGCTTATAGCTTATTTTTGTCTTCGGGGCTTACAATCTGGCACTTCTCCTAAGCACTAAATTCACTTAGTCAGGGAGTTGGTGAGATGATCACTGCCACACCCCTTAAAAAAAAAACACAACACACAACAAGAAACACAAAAGCAGCTTAAATAATTCTCTTCAGGGTGAGTCCTAGTCTTCAGGGATTCCTGTCTGGGCAAGCAAAAAGAATGTTTACAATTCTCCCTTCTAGCAGAGCAGCAAAACACAATGCATTCCCCTTGTGGCACATTTTTGCTAAATCGAAGGCCTTCCCTTACTGAAGGAAAATAAATAAAATACACTTATCAAAACAGCAGCCTCCAGGGCAGACTTTTCTCCCTGCTTGGTCTGAGATAACATGGAAGTTTCTAAGAAGGAATAGAGAGTTCACTGTTTTACTTCTTGGGTTCCCCTTTGTGGGTCTCTAATGACTCCCTCCTTTTTGTAGACAAATTTTTGGTCCACTGACATTGGCTTTTAAGGTTAGCCTTAACTTACCTTAACTAAGCAAAAGGGCTTAGCTGGTTTATGATCTTGAATGTGTTACTGTCTTTCTCTTCACAGTTTTCGTAATTTTCTTTTATAATTTTCGTAATTGTCTCTTGTAATGATTTCATCAAGCATTTCCTCATTACTAAGTCTTTTCTGGACAAGGTGGCATCTGTAAGAAGGAAGTGTTTAACTCTGTGTAGAATACCTTTGTTCTGAAACGAAGCACTGCCCTTTGCTTACAGAAAGAAAAAAAGGGTTTGCTGAAACTGCTTTCTGGAGCATCCACTAAACGCAAGCCACGGTTGTCACCTCCAGCATCTCCAACTCTGGAGGTCGAGCAAGCAGCCACAGAGTTAGCCCTACAAGGTGCAGTTGGGCCAGAACTTCCATTAGCAGGAGGTCATAGCAGAGCTGGAACCTGTCCCACTGATGGTGAGGTCTCTGGGCCAGCACAGGAGATGTTGCAGCGGAAAACGAGTTCCTTGGATTCTGCTATTCCGATAGCACCACCACCACGGCTGCCTTGCTCGTCCCTGGGTCCAGTCTTGAACGAGTCCAGACCCCTTGTCTGTGAAAGGTAAGTTATCCTCAGCCTCAAAATTTAAGCAAACCAACAAAAAATTGCACTCTGTGATGTTCTCTGTATATTAGAACTGCTAGCAGTTCTTCACAATGCTGAGGTCTTGTAAAAACTACGTTTGCTCTTCTAACAATACTTTATATACTTAACCAACCAACTTTAATAATTATGCTTGTTTGCTTTCTGTTAAACTTTAAAGTTTTGATGTAAATACATGGTAAAATAGAGTGATCTAGCCTTGGAATGAGAACTGAGATAGAGAGCATAGGTCTCTTTTGCAAAACACTAACTACAGTTTTGCGTTTAGGATTATCAGGTTAGACCTTTAGTATTATTAGCAGTGCTTAACTACCAACCCAAATCTATGCTGAATAAGTAATTTATCTGTGTCAGATTAATACAACTGTTGCAGAGATGCTTTTCCTACATGAATTCCTTGTTACTATGCACTCCACATAGGAATTGTTAGGATAGCCTCTGCATCTTGTCAAGTGAGACTAAAAGGTGCATAGCTGTCTGGTCTCTGAAGCAGACAGGCAGTTACTTTAAGGTTCAATCACTTTTCTTTTGCGTCCACCCAGTATTTTCAGATTTCAAGGTCCTTGGTAGGTTGTAGGGACTGGGAAGAAAGAGACAGTTTTCTAACTACTGTTTCTTTTTATTGCACTTGAAAGTAGACAAGCATTATGAAGACTACTGAGGGATTTTCTTTTTTTGTCATGGTAGCTACATGCAGAAACAAACAGTAGAGTTGCAGTTTAACAGCTCTATACTGAATTCTGCTGACGAGTGTAGAGCTTGTTCTAGTGCTACTCACCCATGAGATGTGAGCAGACCATTGTACTTGGAGTCTCATTGATCTTAAGCTACATCCATGTATTCAGAGACAGACAGTGTATACGTTTTTGCTGTCTTTTATTTGACTTCTGTCATACCTTCAACGTTATTTAAAAGTTTATTACTGTTTCTAATCAGTTTTCTTTGAGGAAATTTCTAACTCATACTGAATTTCTGAAGTAGATTTACACTTGTAGATGGAAAATAAGAAAAGATTTTTCTTTCAAAATAATTTATTTTTGCAAAATCACGAGTAGGTTTGGCATAATATTATGTTCTTATGCTTTGAATGCAGTAATAATATCAAATTAATTCTAGTTTGACCAGTGAATATTTGTATAAAGCTATTTGCATGTTCACAAAAAATAGATTTTTTACTTCCGTGTTGGATTCTTGGAACTACTTATTGAGAATGATGCTGTATACTTCTATTAATCTAATAATAACATATATGAAAAAAATCCTTTTAATATAACTGTATCCTTAATATTTAGGGAGGTCACAATCACTACCAGAGAAATGCTACCACAAATTCATTCTCTCTGCTACTTACGCAGAGTTATTATATTTTATGTCAGTGTATTTAAACAGAATTTCATATGGATTCTCTTTGTGCTTTTCAAAGCAGGTTTAATACTTTTCTTGCTCTTGTCACTTTTTCCGTTTCTTTAGGGCACATTTATTGTGTTGCTTAATAGGACTATGTACTTATGTCTTAGCTTCTATTCTGTCTTCACAGTATCTTGTGTACATGAATCAGTGTTATTAGTTCTAGGGAGGGATGCATAGAGAACACGCTGTATCTTCTGTTAAAATTCTGGGAGAGGGATGGAAAATATTAATGAAAGAAACCTTAAGAAGAGCTAAAGAAAAGAGAAATCCCCTGCTAAGATTGTTCTGCTCTTACATATCACAATTCCAATCACAAGCTACAGTCTGTCTGGAAAAAAACCACAGCAGTACTCTACTCTGACTTTGGAGAATAATTATTAGCATTCAAGTTCTGTTTTGAAAGTTGACTGTAGGATTTAGGAGTTATGTTCTGCTGATGTTCTGCATGAATAAGAAGCAGAAGTGCCTGAATCAACTCTGAAAAGCACTTGAAAATATTTGTTTGATACAGAGTTTTCCCCAGAGCCTTGCCTTCGTTTAAGACATGGGAACACATTCTTCGTTGTAATCCCACCGTTTTTCCATTCAGTAGTATTGCCAAGTTCTCTTACAGTATATTTAATGTGTGTTCTGTAGAAAATTGGAAGTAAAACTCAAACCATTAAAGAGCTTGTTTCCATTCGTACAGAATAAATAGATTAACAGATTTGAGTGTACACAGGCATGGATTTGCAGATAAATACTTCGATACCTGTAGCCATTTCTCCAAAGGAAGGGAAGATGGTGGCATTCCCTTCCATTTTGCTGCTGCAGATACTTGTAGCAAACCAGCATTTTGCTTCCAAGCACTATACTTGCTCTTCTCCTGTGAGCTATATTGACTGCCTGTTGGCATCCACTCTCCTTCATATCTTCATTGAGTCCTGATTCGAGAACTGATTACGTCCCACTACAGTTTGCTATACATAGATCTCCCAAGAGACTACAACTATTTACACAGTGCTGCTACCCTTTTCTGAACACTTTTAAAGATGCTGACAGACTTCATTTTTTGTTATGATACGTTCTTAAGAAGAATGCAGTACTTTAATCTCTCGGTGTTTCAGTATTACTGAATTAACTGGTGTTATTGGGGGTGTATTGAGCTACAGTCAGTATTTTGTCTTCTGCAGATTTAGCTCATTGTTTTTCTCTTATAAAAAACAATGACAACAAAAACCTTGATGAGTGCAGTGTTCTGATTTTAATCAGAAACTAGATTTTGTCCAACGCATCCAGTAGCACTTCACTGAAGGCTCTCTAACCTTAGAAGCTTTTGAATTCTGTTGTTACCTGTTGATTGTATTCAGTTTCAAGATGCAGACATTACTGATTGTGCAGCTACAGACTCAATTGTGATAATTATCAGCAAATTTTCAAGAAGTTGACATAATTGTCTATAGAGCTATAACATGTAAATTTTAGGGTTATGTGAACTCAAGCCATCATAGAGGAGACTAAATACAGAAGAGAAGCCTATACTAAATGCATAATGTATGTTGTATTTGAAAAGTGGTTTTACTGTGAAAAATTGGAAAAATAGCTGAGTGCTAAAGGAAATTGTTGGTTTGAGCGCTTCTAAAAATGTTTATTTTTAAATGAAGTAGTACACAAATTGTGCAACTGTTTAATTAAGATGACGTGTTCTTTTCTTGAAAAGCTCGAAGATAAACAAAAATAATTAAAACCAAAAGCAAATTAGTAGATGTTATTTGTTGCTTATTTTTGTTCTATGCACACGAGCGTTCCCTGGGATAGCATCATATTAAACACACAGATATAAAATTATGCTCAATTTCTGTTCTGAATGCTTTGATTATAGTTGAATTGTTCTACTGGAAGAGTCTCAAGCTTATCTTCAAAAATGTGCTTACAGTTTTCTCCTGTTACTTGCCTTTTTTGTTTATTTTTACACGAGTCATAGTTTAAAAAACATCATGATAGAAGATGCATACTTTTAACTTAAATTCATTACATTATTATTATTTTCTGTCCAAGGTATACTTAACAGTTTTAGACAGCTTCTTGTTAAGTTTGGACATGCATAGGGATATTTTAAAAGCATTGGTTTTAAAAAAAAACCAACAACTAAGTTTTGTTTGTTTTTTTTCCCCCTATGAAACAGGTACAGAGTTGTGGTATCCTATCCTCCTCAGAGTGAAGCAGAACTTGAACTTAAAGAAGGTGACATTGTATTTGTACATAAAAAACGTGAGGATGGCTGGTTCAAAGGCACTCTGCAACGAAATGGAAAAACTGGCCTTTTCCCTGGCAGCTTTGTAGAGAGCGTTTGAGAGAATTGATTCCAAAAGCTTCAAATCACACCGTACTGTAAAGTAGCACAAGTATTTTATCGGAAAAAGCACAGTCATGAAATGTTTTCAAATGACTGTAATGTAAACAAAAATATACATATTTTTACAGTGTCTATAGCACAATGACACCAGCAAACAAAGAAGATGAAGGCATCTGCTGGTTTTATCACTTTTGATTCTTGAGTGTGATGTGTGCCTTGTACTGTCTGATTTATTATATAGAAGAACTTTTTTCCCCACGTATGTTACATAAATGAACAATTGTTTACAAGGCTGTAACTAATTTATTGTTTGTTTTTTTTTTTTAAACTTGAATTTTGTGTAATAGTTAAAAATCTTGTGACTATGATTTTAACAAATTATTAATTTATGAAAGAATAGCTAAGGGGAAGCTGGATTCTCTCCTTATGAGCAAGCAATTATATCTGATAAAGAGCCTGCCATTTATCCTCTGGACATTTTTCCCCTGCGGTGTTTAACAGTGGAGTAAGTCTCTTGTTTTATGAGTTAATATTGAATGGTGGTGATGTGGCGTCAAATAGAATTTGCCAAGTGGGGGAAAAATGTGTTTTGTTCTTTGAATGGAGGAAAAAAAAAGTCATTGGTGTTCTTCAGTCTAGTTCTACTCCTTCATAAATCACACAAGTGGAGTAATGTTTCCAGGAGGCAAAGATGTATGTGAACAAATGATTGAAATTCAACCATCCCAAGGTTAGAGTAATCTCAAGGTTAGGAAGGAAGAAATTTAAGAGTGTCGATGACAATTTCCCTATACCTTCTGATTTTGTAATAACTGGGCTGTTTGAACAAAGCTTAGCTTTGTATATCTGGCCTTTTTTTTTTTTTTTTTTTTTTTTTTTGGCATTTTGTGCTCAGGATCCAACAGAATTGGAGGGAATGTTAAAGTCCGGTACTTAGAAAAATAATGTCTGGAAAACACCTGTTTGATAAGACTGAATATAAAAAATAAAATTATAAGTTGTACTTACTGTCTAAAAATGCCTAAGTATAATTTGCTGTTTTCTTCTCAAACTGATCTGCATGGCCAAGAGGTGTTTTACAATGTCTGAGCAATAGTGGTGGTAAGTGATACACTCGTGTTAATGTAAAGGCTGTATGAAACACTGTGAACATTTTACTAACGTCTTAACCATTTCTATTTGGTATGGTCTGACCTTTTCTTTGTCTTGCATGTGTTATTCAATTCTTGCAGTGAAATAGCTGTGCATGATTCGCATTTTCCTTTTCAATTACCTGTTACTGAGTTATTTTGTTCTGAAAGTTTCCCAAAAGCCACTTGACCAAAACTAGTGATCAGCTCACTTTCAACCAGAGAAGGTGTCCAGTGTTTGAATCATTAATAAAATATTTTTATATCCTTGCAGCTGATGGATATAAAGAACACAGCCTGCAAGAAAAATGTTAGTCGTTCAGGGTTCTGTTAGAGGTCTGACACTTTCATTTTTTGATTGTTGAAGTTCAGTTGTGATTTTTTGCAAGACTGAGCACTATCATCTCCAGTAAAATTTGATGTAATTTGGCTGTTACTCGGCACTTTACAAAGGGAAGCCAGTAGTGTGATTCAGTATCACGCAGTATATAGAAAACAATGAACAAATGTGTGAAATCCTTTTTTGTTTTGTTTTTTTTTTGAAGTTACACATTGAAAAATATCTAATGTTAATGACAAGGATTCTTTGCCATTGTCATGTAGTATCATTGTGATGGTCTTAAAAATATGAAAAAATATATAAATATATGTAGTTGAACATGACAACATTCCCAAATTAACTATCTCTCTGAAACACTGTATAATTCAGTTTTTGTGCTTTTTAATATTTTTAAATAGTTTACTTGAATATTCATGTAATATATAAAGGTTTTGTGAAACAAATTTTTAGTTAGAAAGGAGCTGATATCAGCTTTTGTCAGCATAAATTGGCACTAGTGTGTCATAATATTGTTATTTTGAAAAATGTAGTGCATTTTATATTAAAGACTACTAAAGGTTAATTTTTTCTATTTCTGCTCTCCGTATTTTAAACTAAGTGACTAAGTTACCTCTGTTAATAGATTTTCATGGTGTAAAGTCAGTAAGAAATCGGCTGTTAATCCAATAGTTCTGTTAGATGGAATACGGTTTTGATTTTTTAACAATAAATGTTTGTAGAAAGGGCTTATTACATAGCAGTGCAATGACAAAATGCAGTTATCCTGCCTTTTTTTGTGATCTTTTAGGAGTTATTTTTTTTGTATTGGCTTGGGATTAATTCAGTGTCGAAAACAGACAAAACCCTGTGCATTTGCTTTATGTAATTCCATACAAAAGAATTTTGTAAGGTATTTTATATCTATGTTTGAAGTTCAGTGAATGTTAAGTGTTTGATTTACTATGTTTAACTTCCCATCGTAATAAATATTTTCTTAGCAAACGTCTAAATCAAAATGTGTATGCAAACACTGAACATCAATTTCTTGTACAGAATTTGACAATAAAATTACCAGAACTTAATTTTAGAATTTATAGGAGGATATTTCTGCTCATAGAGGAAATCTTCAGATTCCATAATATTGGAAGTTTGGAATGATGAATATTATGCAAAAATTCTAGAGAGAACTGATCTTTTCCATTTCCTTATTTCTGCAGGCAACTTCAGAATATGTAGGTAACCTCCATCTCAATCTGATCGTGACTGACTCACTTGCTCTAGGTCTCATTATATCAGGCACAGAGGAGTTAAGAAGTGCTTTCCCTGGAGGATGAAATGTCTAGTGTAGTATATGTATGGAAGGAGAGTCCCCAGCTCTAAGGTTAAAGCAGCTTCAGTGACTTTCTCTGAGGGCAGAAGTGTTGGGTGGTAAGAGGCTCCTTTCCCCTGAAGAAGTTTGCAGTCAAATGGTAAAGCCTAACTAGACCTTCTTGATTCGGATGAGTTCACCTGTCTACATGTAGCTGATGGGGGAAAAAATATACGGGGTTTGGGAGTGGAGCTAAGAGGTGACAGCATTGCTAGAAATAGAGATTAGAGATTATTGAGTAACAGCTTTTTTTTTTTCCTCCAGAATTGTGATCAGACATCAGTGTGTCCATAGGAGAAAAAAAAAAAAGCACAAAATCATGGTAAGAAGTAAAACTGTTTCTTTGGATTTCAGGGATTTTATTGTTGTTTTGTTTTTGAGTTGTAATTATTGAGTAATTATAACATATTCAACATTTGGGTTGCCAGAGGTGCCTGAAATCCCATTCACCCTCACTTTGTTATCTCTGCTTTAAAATAGTGATGCCAGTACTTTGCATAGGCTCAAGAACGTGGCTTCTGAGCATCCTAGCTTTTTTGATAGAGCTAGCAAAATACTCCAACTGGATAACTCTGTCCAGTAGCTTTCAGCAAGTGTTCAAAGGTGCATATTGACTTTAACGAAACAGAAGAATCCATTTGTCTATTTAAAAACCTTTATTTTTAAAAACTGTGACAGTATGGTCTCTCAAACGTATTTGTACATTTAATAGTGATGTTTTTATAGGACATGCCAATGCACCCATCATTTGGAGATTCTTACCATGATTCTCAAAGACATGTACATCTCAAATCACTGTGAAGTGCTTTCTTCCTGCGTTGTGGTAGCCAGTTAGTGGTAAATCTTAAACCATCTGAAGCTTAACTTGAGCAAAACCAGTGTCGTCTTTCTTTTGAATGATTTAATCATTTATCAGCTGGTGTACTCAAAATACAGTTATATAAAAGAATAAGAGCTGAGAATGTTGATGGTGGAAGATGAGGACCCAGATATTAAGTGTGAGGAGGGAGTTAGAAGACCTGTATGTGGCACCTGCATCTTACCTGACTTGTTTGTGGCATGACTTCTGTTATCAGAATCCAGCTCTATGAAAGGAATTAAGAGGCACTTGAAAGTTTAAGAGTGAAAAATGCATCCCTTGATCTTTACGCAGTCTCTTAAGCTTGTGTTTGTTTGCCTGTGTCTAAAGCTACTACTGTTCTGGTTGGCCTGAACTGCATAACTGTTCTCATGTCAAAACATGTCTGAAATCCTAAACTAGGTATCTGTATTCCTGAATTATATGAAAGGCATCTGATGGACGTGCTTTGAGAATATGCATTACATTGAGTACTGACTAAAGTTTAAAAAAATAAAAATAAAAATCTGCCCACAAAAAACACAAGAGCGGTTACAGGTTGTTGTTAATCAACAGTGGTAGTGTTTGCTTATGATGCAGACTATATGGGATACTGATATTTGAGGGTTGCTTTTGGAAAAAGTATGGATTTGATGGAGTAGTACTCCGCAGTGTTATCCAAATTCCTCTTACTTTCCAGAGGGCAAACTTGTTGAGACCCATGAAGTTAGCAGCTGCTCTTAAAAACCTGCAGTCTCATGTTTTGAACCTTGGTTTCTTCATTTGCCAAACTGACAGTTCCAGATCTTGTGAGGTCTGTGATGCTGAGCCTGTTTTCATTTCTTAACTTCTCTTCTGTTCCTACTCAGTGATAAAGACAACTTAAACACAATAACATTAACTCCAGATTTCAATTACTCACGGTTAAAGCTAGCTTGTAAAAATTTCTCTTAGCACATTTAAATGAACAGTACTCAGCTGCACCCTGCAACCAACTCAAGTGCCTGTATTATGGTCCTGTTTATATGGCACAAAGAACCCAAAGGCCTTCAAATGTTTGCATCTGGTAGTTAAAGCAAAACCGATTCAGGAGATGTGCCCAAACTAAAGCTACATTTTAATTTCAGAGTGCTGCGAACGGCGTGTACAGACCAAGAAGTAGAAACAAAAGAAAGAAAAAGAAAAGAAGAAAAGAAAAAAAAATACAGAAAGAAAAAAAATACACTGTATTACAAAGGCGGAAAGAAGAATGTCAGGATTTTAAAATATCTGTGCAGGTGTTTACTGTCCCTGCTGTCTTGAATGCAACCCCATTCCACAAATCAAGTGGACTTCGATTCTTTCTGCTTCAGGCCCCCACCCTCTACACACAATTCCCAGAAAGGAAGGCTGTATAAGCCTTTAAAACATCCAAATTCTTTGGCACTGGAATACATGGTTGTACTCTCAAATTACTGCAAATCAGTGCTACTTCATTGATTTCATTAAATTTTGCTGGCATACACTGAATATGCCCCCTGCTGTTAAAATAGTCAAGGAAAATATCTTCCCTGAAGAACTGACTATATCTGAAAAGAAAGTGAGCTTGTTGATTGTCACAGTTGAAAAATAAGAGCTACTAGGGCTGTGTTATTCTTTTCTCAAAAACTGTGTGTCCCACTAATAAGGATAAGGCACTAGATCAAAGATGATGCCATCTAGCTGCTCTGTAAAGCATAAGAGATTGGTTACTTTTCAGTCAAATTATACATTTTCAGATCCACAGTTACAGAGTAGGATTCGGTTTGCAGGATTCGGTTTGCTGCTAGCCCCAGAATCTTTTGTGGTTAGCTCGTGCTGTATTTTCTCATGGTATGTCTGTGAATGCTTGGAAGAGAAAGATGAGTCAGCAACTGAATGGCTTTAAAGTGGTCACTGACATTGTTTTCCACAGAAGGGATGTGACCTAGGTCAAATATCTTATTTCAGCTGGTTGAACTTCTCAATAAGCTGAAGAATGCTAGCTCTTAAAAGTTTACAGTTCAAAGAAGTTTTCCCCACTCTGGTAGTCAGTCTCAGTGTGACTTCTGAATGCATGCAGATCAGGAAAATCTGCTGGTTTTCTGCTCCATTATAAAAGCTTTCCTCTGTCCAACTTCTAAGTTAGTAGTACACAAATAACTATTGTCCTGCATATCACTGAAATTATTTGCATATAACAATTTACATCTGATATACATGATTTTTTTTTTCCCCCTACATAATGAAATTTAATAATGCTCATCTGTGTGAAGGTTGAATTTTTCAGGAAGGATGAGAAAACATGGAAATAGATGGATGCTTTAAAAAGAGGGTCCTCACTACGCCTGTGCGTTCAGTATTGTCACACCAGGGGCATATTCCTTAACACTGAGTAGGTGGTCTTTGCCAAAGACTGCTAGACATAACTCTTAGAAAGCTACAGTGCTTCTTTTGAGAATGTCTCCGGTAAGCAAGAGGAGAGCAAGACTGATGTGGAGTCTGTTTTCTGTTTGTTACTGACCCAGATGTTTATGTCACAACCGCGTTTCTGTGTGGATGCCGGTTACAGCTTTGCTTAAGAAAATGCCAGAAAATACTGATTTCTACATGTTCAGATGCAGAATATTCCCTGGTGAGGAAATCAATTTTGAGCTCGTATCAAATGCTAATAAGATTTGGCAATACACAAAATACACAAAATGCACAAAAAAACAAGGGTGCTCTTGTAATTTTTCTCTCATTTGATGTAGTATCAATGTATGTGTAAAATACTTGAAAGGGACCTGGAAGGATCATTGAGTCCAAGCGAATTTAAATATTAAAATATAAATTTCTGTAGGTAGCATTCCTCAAGTGTTCTGCAGCTCAGGATCCGGCTGGGCTTAAAGATCAGTTCAGAGTTTGGGAAAGTTGCTGCAATTCTCTTGGCATGGCAAGATGGGCACGTCAGCAGTGTGTGAGTGGGAATGAGTGGGAGGAGAACAGACCTGGAATTAAAGAGATCAGTGAAACATTGTCTGGTGTAACCGCAATTGTTTCTTTTTTTGTCACTAAGCTATCTCTTCGTAAATGATTCAAGTACTCCCACCATAGGGCAGTGTGGTTCAGTACTGGATATGACCATATGTATGGATGTCTGGGATATAAGGGCCACAACAGAGCTTGATTACTGTCATACCTGTGAGGCTTCCTCGTAGTGAGACCCCTGCCTTAATCCCCCAAGTGCTGGGAGAGGCTAAGTTGAATTGGTGATGGAGCTGCATAGTATCCTTGGATGGCTAAACCAAGCCATGAAAACTCTCTGCTTCCAGAGCAGTTGCATCTCTTCAGAGGTTGTGCTGGTGAAAAAAGATCAGTCTTTTGTCAGGTTGTGTCTGTCCTCACACCATAGTGTATTTATGTTGGCAAACCTTTGCTGTGTACACTCAGCCAGAGCTCGTTACTGATGAACGGGACGATGTTGGAATTTTTCCATCTGCTGTCTTCCTACTTTTGCTGGTCTGTGTAACAAGTTTGCTTTTAACTGTGAAGTACTGCACTCTCATAGCTGATAGCAATAGAGCATGCGCACACAGCTGTGATTTGATTACACCACAGCCCTGTTTTTAAGTAAGCTAAATCCACCAGAACTAAGGTATCTTCTGCCAAGTACAAGAATTTAGAGAAAAATTAGTGAACTTGTACTGAGATTTTGAACTTTAACATCAGGTAACACTGGCAGGAGCTGGATCTCTTCCTAGTTGTGTGCAAGTCTGAAGGTCAGTCTGTGTTTTATCTGCATGTTTTTTAGTTTTAAAATCAAAAGCAACATTTTCAAGGAAACAGTTGAAAATCGAAGTAATTTTTGCAAGGGCAAATACTGGATTCTAGTTCACTTCTGGTTGATATTTCTTCATAGAAGTTGCCACTGTGTCAGCCATTGTAAAATAAATAAATAACTAGTATGTGTTCGTGCAACTAAAAGCTCTACTGATTAATTTACAATAGCTTATAGCTGGCTTATGGTATCTTTTGTGCTGTATTATTATATATATATTATATATATATATATAAATAATATGCTATATTATGCTGTAACACAGTATAATGTTTTGGGAACAGGTATTGTATGCAGAAATACTGATTCCAAATATAAAGGAGGTCCCTAAGGCACAAATGCAATTTCTTGCTTCTAACTTTAAATTACTTTTTTGTAATTAGAGCTAGTATGTCTAACGGCTAATTGCGAAGTAGCCTGATGTTGTGTCCAGCCACCTCTCTCACAGGTGCTTTTCTCTTAACTTCCTAGGCCTTTGTGTCACAAAGGATTAAGTGCTTTGGATTCATTGGAACAGAAAAGCAAACAAAACTATTAAGCACTTTATAAAACAGGAGTGGATTTAGCATGATTTTGAAAAGTGAAATATATGGAGAGGTATTTTGCTGAATCAGTTTTTTTCTGTTTGGATCATCCCAGAAATAGTGTTGTGTGTGAAGCATCTGATTCTAGGGAATTAAAAAAATAATAATAATAATAAAAGGCAACGTTATGTGCAGATGGATGTTATTTATACACCTGTGAACCAGCAACAATAAATATAATGGACATTTCAAACCTGTAATCGATTTCTTGAGAAAGTACAGCACTTTGGATAACTCAAGAGAATTTTTTCTGTTTTCCTGTTTGAGATGTAATGGTCATGGTTCACTGAATTGGCCCAGAATGATTTCTCCCTTCCTCCCACATTATGCATTAGTCACCATGACTGGGTTTGGTGTAATCCGTTGGTGTACACACTAAAGCTGCACTGATCCCATTGGCAATTTTGGGTACTTGGGAGTTTTGCTCAGAGACTTAAACGATGTATTGGACCACACTTACGCAAATAATCCCAGAGGCTTCTCCAACTGGGTGTTTTCAGACCCAAAGACTTTTCCAACTGCGTCTTCTATGTAAACATTAAGAGTAGAGTGTCTCCACAGAAAGCAGGTTTGGAGCAAAGGTCTTCAGTGCTGTAATCAAGCAGCTCAGCACATGGATTGAGACTTGTTCCAAGAAAGCTTAGCAATGCTGATGATAAATTTGATCTGTTTATACACGTCCCATGTTAGTCATGTGAAGTCATGTCTCTGTCACGAGAGCTGGAAAACTGCTGAAGCATGTGATGAGAAGTATTGTAGTCTCAGAGTTAGAAATTAGGAGTGCAAATGTTTTCTTAGGGAGGAAAGGCAGTGAATTGGTATCTGTAAGCTAGACGCTGTCTTAGGCATTTGTAGTACAGGTATACAGCTTTGGTTTCGGTGGCAGGAAGAATGCCTGTGGTGCCTGAGAAAACTGCTTACTGTGGAGAAGTTGACTATTGTGTATGCTGATAACTTGAACGTGTAGAGGTGGGAAAGGAAGGCCTTTTTCTAGAGTAAGGGAAGCTCCTTAATTTCAGGTTAACCAAAATCTGGCTTATTTCATAAAAGCTTTTATCTTCTGTGTTTTAGGAGCAGTTTATGGCTTGTCACATTCAATATGTCCATTGGGCTGTGGATGTATCTGCTTTTCTTCCCTTTTCCTCTTCCTTTTCCTCTTCCTTTTCCTCTTCCTTTTCCTCT
>JAPSGF010000072.1:597235-759543 GCA_035772895.1 Perdix hodgsoniae
CTCTTCCTTTTCCTCTTCCTTCTCTTTCTCTTCCTTTTCCTCTTCCTCTTTCTCTTCCTCTTCCTTTTCCTCTTCCTCTTTCTCTTCCTCTTCCTTTTCCTCTTACTTTTCCTTTTCCTTTCTTCTTTTTTAGAAAGGAGATCATTGGGTTTGGAAAAAGGAAAGATTGAGACAAATGATTCCTCACCTTACAAGTGAACTTATTGGGGGACACTGAGTGTCAGTGGGGGGGGTGCGGGGGGTGCGGTAATTCTGGGTCTGGTACTGGTACCGGTGCTTGGTATCAGCTGCAGGAAGGGTTGGAAATAATCTGACAAAATTGCTGTACCTAGAAATTGAATGACTGCACACCTTACTAACGAAAAGATTTATGCTTACATAATGCACTAAAGGTATGAAAATTATTGCAAATGTGTAGCCTGTATCTGCAAGAAAGAGCTGCTTTTCAAATGATGCTGTAAAATGAAATTAGGACCTGCAGCATTGCAACTTTGTTCTCAAAAGGAAGCTACATGGATAAATACTGTGCCTTTATTTGCTCTAGTTGTTTCACCTCAACATTTCTGTGCTAATGTGAGTGCTTTTCTGAAAGAACTGAATCATGCTGTAGCAGAATAAATTGTAATAATGACAGGAAACAAGGCTATGGAGTAAAGCTGTGATCCATGCAGAGTTCTGCTTAGGTATTATTTTGTCTGCTTGTTTATACTTTGTGTAAGCATATATCTGCTGGGGAAAAAAAAATCTTGTTTACAAAATGATTATATTTCGAGACATAGGAAGTACAAAGAGTAATGTTGGAATAAGAGAGCTTTAGTCAGATGGTTGAACTGGGCTTTGTGTTTTCCATTTTTCAGTCCCGTGAGTGTAATACTCCCGAGCTTGCAAATAGTTGGGATGCAGATACTGTTAGGGAGAATACTATCCTGTGTGTTTTTTATTTTTGACAGAAGAAGTGATAAAATAAACAGAAATGGTTAATATCAGTGACAGTTGTGATTTCTCAGCTGGTGTAAAGACCTTCAAATTTATGCTGCTTTTTGAGTTTCCGCAGGTGGAATTCCTAACTGTGTCCTGCTCTTCTCAGCATATCCATTTCATCATAAAAAGAATCTCTGCATGGCTGCCTTGCCTGGAGATGTTCATCAGGAACCCAGCAATGCCTTGTGTCTCTTTAACATAAATTTGCTAGCACAGACATTGCATGCTAATTCCACATACATGAGTTTTCTCATCCCTCAGGGAACAGACTGTCTTATCAGAAACAGAATGACCTTCCTGTCAGCGTAACAGATTTATTAACTTCCAAGAATCTTGTTTTGGAACCTCCTGCTGTGTTGTGAAGTTCCAGATGGCAAAGCACAAGAGCATGGCAGCAATTGTATTTGCCTGCAAGCTCCCCCCCACATCCATTAACTGACTTGTCTTTGTTATAATTTCTGAGTGTTCAGGTACAGAAGCTTTGCAGCAAAAGGCTTCCTTTTACAGCTAAATAATGGTGACCACTGCCTTATTTATTTCTCAGTCTGTCTTTTCTCCTCCAACTGCTTAACAAAATAGGCAGCTTAGGTTGGTTAGAGATACGAAGGATGTTGCAACTGGATGTAGCACTGCAGCCAAAATGGGTTATAAAAACACTGTGCAGAGTTCTGCTGCTAAAAATAAGCATGCATCGAGATGGGGAAAATGCAGAGAGGCTGTATAAGGTCAGTCAACACAACCTTACCCAGCTCTCAAAACAGGGAAAATCTACCCACTGTGCCCACATGTTTTTCAAGAGCGGAGTCCTGCTGTGTATTGGGTGAAGCTTTTCGGATTTTTTTCCCTTCTCGGCCCATTTGGTTTTCTGCTGTGCTTCCCTGTACTCCCCAGGCTGTTCCTGGCAGATTCTCAGCTTGTTCTTTTTTCTTGCATCATTCTTATCAGGCAGTGTACCAAAATGTCACAAATAGAATTGTCTAACACATATTTAGCAGATCATTTATTTGTATGTATTTAACAGCAGTTCAGTCTAGATACACATTACCAGCAAAGCTTTCTATTTTTTTAAAGAACATGTTTCTTCCAGAAAATGAAAGTCTAGAAGTGTTTAGTGAAAAGGAGAAATCTTACTTCAAAAATCACAGGAAACACAAAGTTATTTTTTGGAAGTTCTCTTACTCTTCCCTAATGAGTTCATTTTTGTTTCCTATGAAAAAAAATCAGTTGCTTTCTTTATAAAAGATTAAATGCCTTTCCATCTCTTAGGCTTAAAGCCTGTATCTGGTGATGCAGTTTTTTTTCAGGTGCATTTCTATTTCTGCATTAAATTCTAAAAGTGCTTCTTCAAAATGCACGAATAACAACAACAAAAAACCCAACCCTGTACACTGAGATCTTTCCCCAGGGCTGTGACAGTAAGGGAGTTGACATCCATTCTCCTCAATTAAAGATGGGAGAACAGTCAGAGGGGTAAAACATTAAGTGGTTTGTCAGGTTTTAAAGAAACAAAACTTGTAGCATGGATCGCACCCCTCCCACTAGCAACCTAAAGAGCTTTTGCTTCCCATTCCTCTGCTAGTTACTCTTCCTTCTTCATTTCACTTGGAAAATAAAATGGGACTGCAAGCTTCTGGGAGTCAGAGCTGCTATCCTGCTTTGTTCTCTAAAATGGTTTTTATATTCAGAGTTGTAAGAAATTGAAATAGTAAAAAACAAACAAACCCTTTTTCTTGTTTTCTTGCTTTTATCCTATATTTGTAAGTGGTGATTATCATGTGATGTTAGCTTTCTTAAACCTTCATATTCCAATGGATTCAATGAGCGTATAGGAGCCAGATGGCAGACCATATTTTTTTGAAAACATTTTAGAGCACATGACAGACAACTGATGTTGACAGGAGTATTTCACTGAGGTGTCTGCAAAGCAAATGTGTGACTTGTTGCTATTAGAGCAGAATAATTGTTTGTGAAAGGGATCCTCAAAGTGAATAATGATTTGATAAAGTAAACAGGAATGAGTTCTGCTATGTAAACATTGCACATTGGAGAAATGTTACCCGCTTGTATATAGAATGCGTAAAATAACTGTGATCTGAGTGGAAATGATGCAGAGTTGTATGGTGCAGTGGTAGTCAATCCCGATTTAGGCAATTTTGCTTGAAAATCTTCAATCTGTAGGCAATATTATGGGGAGGAAAAAAAAAAAAGATTGTGGATGATAAATAACTGCTTCATTTCCCTGTAAAGCAGAAAAAGGGAAATGTTCTTTTTCCTTCTGCCTAGTAGAAAGAGTGAAGTAAAGACAGAAAAGCAATGGACTTTCATTGTTCCAGTTAAGGTTGGTTGGAGCTGCAGACACATCATAAAAAGTCTTGTTGCAGAGAGTAAGCTGGGAGGAGAAGCCAGCTATCTGCTTTTGGGAGATAGCAGTGTCTCTGATCAACATCTGGTCATTGCTTATGCATCTTCTCTGGCATAGCAGCTAAACTGAGATAGTTAGTAGAGAAACACCAGCTTGATTTTTCTCAGAATACGCATTATTTCGGCTAAGTAATTCTGTGAAAGTTAAACCTTTTAAGTTTTCTTAAGAAAATAAATTAAAACACTGACAAATGTAGTTTTTTCCCCCTTTTTTTCCTGAAGATGCACGTTATTCCTGATTTTTTTTTTTCTGTGTAGTTTTTAGTGCTCTTCAGAACTTTTCTTTTTGCTAACATGTAGTTCTTTAAAAAAATCTACTCTGTTCAAGCAGTGGTATTGAATGTTGTGTCTGTTGAAAGAAATAGGATGGGCAAGGGGGAACATTTCCTGTGTTCAGTAATAAAGAAAATGATGTCAAGAAACTGGATGATGAGGAGAGTTGAGCTCTGGCAGAGTTTATCCACAGAAGGCTGGGGATAGTCTTATCACTGTAGTATGTGGAATACACTATATTCTGCATGTTCAGTATAAAACCAGTACAAAACCTTATAGAAGAAGTTTAGGCAAGCAAGGATAAAAACTAAAAAGTACTTAAAATACATATGTGAAATTGTTCTGTTCTGGAAAAATAATTCAGATTCCTGTAGCACCCTGCAGGTGCATCAACTTGCATCACGTTTTCACAGCCAGCAATAATCATAGTGTGGTAAAGACACACCGTCTAGACTCATCTTGCTCTTTTTTTTTTCCCCTTTGCAGTTAATATTTAATATTTTCTATAAAATGAGTAACTGTACATATATGTAGTTCATAACATTTCCTTCTGGGATTTCAGGACAGTAGTTTGTGCCATCTACAGGTTTCTGTAAGCCACATGTCAATTGTGTGGATGGGCAGGGGTGATCATTGGTAGATGACATGGAAAATCCATACCTATGAGAAGTGATTAAAGCTGTTGAAATAAGGTATGCGTTTTACATAAACAGCCATCACTTCATCTGATATGGTCTAGAGTGAGCAGTAGATTAATTCTTGCCAAGGATGCTAATTGCTTATGTTTATTTATTTATTTTTGTTTGTTTTTTTAAGGAAAATATTCACTATAATAGATAAATTAAAAAATGGTGCCAGCAGTCATCTAAAAATAGCTCTTCTCATCTTTAATAACCTACTTTCTACCTCATTAAGCCAGCTGATTGGGTATTATTATGCTTTACTACTCTAATGCTCAATCATTGGAAGGAACTAGAACAGCAAAGGCTTCTGTATCTCTCATAAGGAGATGAAGTCTTCAGCTGCTTAGTGAAATGCATGAACAGGATGAAATGACAACAACGTACTTCTGTGAGATGAGATACAAAACTAGATTTATTTAGGACAATCTGATAGAGAAAATTGAATGTTAGGAATTGAGTTCCTTGAAAGCTTTCCAAGTATTACTATATGTGTTTCAGGCTGTAAAATGGGTAACAGCTGTAAAGAATATTGTCTTTGACATTTCTCGTAATACTGGTGAAGATAAAGGAGGTGAGCAGTCTGTGAGATATGAGTGATAGTTGCTATCACTATCACAGTTGCTATTTATTATGGACCGTGTTCAACACTCATTGCTGGCAAATCATCTGCTGAAGTTCTGCCAGTGTAAGTCCTGGTTAGGATCACAGCTTTCTGCAGTTATGGGGGAAATGGCTGCATAGTCCCCTGACTTGCTGCTTTCTGTCAGTAAGTAGATGTGCCCCCTTAAACCAAGTATTCCTCCACTCAGGAAATCTGTGCCTAATCAGTGCTAATCTTGCAAATATTTTCATGATCCTACCTCCAAAATAGGTGATGCAATAAAAAAAGAAAAAATAGCTTAATGCCATTATGCCTTCAGTTTCCTGCTTCAAACAGCCTGTGGTCTCTTCCTATTCATGCATGCTACAGATTTCTAAGTAGATAGTAGGAGAAATCATGAAAGTATTTCACTTCTGTGTCCTGTGTTCAGTCTAAATCATCAGTTATTTTTTTTCCCCACGTTTATTAACCTTTCTTTTTGTTCCTTTCTCCTTGTTGTCACCTCCCAACATCCCAGTTTCTTCCCTTTTCCCAACAAAACAAACTTGAAGACACAGTAAATACAATGCACTAACTGGAAATATGAATAGATGCAGAAATGAATTTTGTTGCATTACAGGACCAGAGTGGGCAACAATGCCAAGTTATCCATACCCTGCATGGAGATTCGATACCTGAGGTTGTAATTAGTATGATATGTCAGGGTACGAATAACTCAGCATCACAGATGAAAATGCTGGCTTTCAGAACGTCTTGCTGTTAGTCCTAATGCTGACAGCAATTTTCTGTAAGCATAAACTGAAACCCAGTTATGTTTGCTGAGAAATACTTATCAAAAAGACTCGTTTCATCGGCAATTGCAATGATACCCAAAGAGGTTGTTGCAGGATAAATTTTTGGCATCACTGCCATAGATGTTATCTTGTAGCAAATATAAATATGTAGCGAACGTGAGTAGGGATGAGGCAGAACGAGAAAGTTGAGACCGTGAAGGAGAAGTGAAGGAGACTGATGTGCTCCTGGCACTGCACTCCTCATTGAGGAGCTGATGTATTGAGGGAGGCAAGCCATTTCTGGAGGCACAGTGAGATGTCAATGTGCAATGCTTCCTGAATACCTACTTTTAAGACCGAGTGTGGTAGGGGTGGGATTGTTTTTATTTAATGTGTAACGTGCCGCATGACAGCCCTGGGAGGGGCAGAAGGAAGGGATGCAGCTCCTCAATGCCTGGGTGGAACATGGGCACCGACCTCACATTCAGGCATGAAATCAGCTTAGGTGTGAAATCATCGGGTTGCTGTGGGGAAACCTGTTTGGTCAGGAGAGCCTGAAAACAGCAGTGACTTGCCAGAGCCTCTCATAACTGTTCTGAGCATGTTTTGCTTGAGATGTAAGGCTCAGTGAAGCACAGTGAATAAGGGGAACTCGTGACATGTTGAAGAAGTGCACCTAATCGTGCAAAACCATCCAATATTGGAATGATAACGCTCACTCTTAGAACACACTGAAAATGTCACAGAGGTGGGAAAAAAAAAAAAAAAAAGCAGCGTTCAGTAGTAAAGACGACTTAAGAAGAAAAGCACGGTAGCTTGGACACCCAAACAGCTCAACTGCTGCGGTGGGCAGAAATGCTGTGAGGAGTGTTTCTCTGCTACGTCGTTCGTCCTTCTCTGCAAAGCTCCTCTCGGGCTCTGCAGGGCTGCGGGAAAGGCAGCTGTACAAGCGATTATAACGTGTGCGTCTATGAGTATGTAATAATTCAGGAATATAAGCAGCGACCAGGGCTCAGAGCAGCCCAAAGCCCTTCACGGCGCCTCCCCCGCGGTGTGTGGGACGGTCGCGTCCCGGCGTGCCCCGCGGCTCCTGGGCGGGCTGCGCTCGCACATGGGCGCCATTTTGAGCCCGACCGCCGGAACCGTGGTGCGGAGCCCCGCCCCGCCCCGCGAGGTGAGCGCGGAGCTGCGCGGGGTCACGGGTGCGAGCGGGGGGGGGCTGCGGTGGGTTCCGTGCTGGGCTCGAGAAGACGCTGTTGCTTGGAGGAAGCTTGGTCTTCGGGGATCAAGTCGCAACTATGAAGGATGTGGTGTTTTTTTTTGTGTTTTTTTTGTGTGTGTGTGTGTGTGTCAAAACACGCACGCCTCCTGTAAATAGCTGGTTAATATGAAACGTTCCTTCTGAAAGCACAGAGCCTTGTCCTTTCCCACAGGAAGGGCAGGGTGATGCAGCTGAAGAGGCTGCCTTCCTAAGGCTGGAAAAAAGCTGCTCTGTGCACTCAGGCATCTTCAGAGCTTTTTTGTTTTTGGTAAAGAGCGTATGTGTAGGTCTGGCTGCATCCATCAGCAGTGTAAAATATCTCACTGTAGTTAATCCCAGAACTGATTCTGGAGAGCTGTGGGTACAGTGAGTAGGGTGACACTCCTAACTTCCTAGGAGTTTTTTTTCCTAATGCTGGATATCCATTCAGAACTGACCTGGACACAAACTGGCATTGCTGTGGGCAGGGGAGTTAGATGAGATGACTTCCAGAGGTTCTTCTCAACCTCTGTGGTTTCCAGGTTTCATGTGTACATAAGGGAGTAGGTAGAACTTGGAGGAAAAGAGAACAACAAAAACCAAAAAGAGTTGCAACAAAAAAAAACCCCAGTAACTTCCCAGAGACTGTGTGGTTGATTCTGTGAAAGAATCTCTCAGATGAGAAAGGACCTTATAAATCAACAAGTCGAACCACGACCTAACCGTGCCACCCTAACAGCCCTCTGCTAAATCGTGCTCCTGAGCAGAATAAATCCCTCGTGGTGGAAAATGCAGACTGAGACTTCACTTCTAACAAAATACATCAACAAAATACAGCTTGGTTGTGCCTCTGCTGCGTCAGTAAGAGCTACAGTTCTTAGGTGCAAAACCTCTCCATTAGTTTGTTGTGGACTAGTTACCTAATGTAGTACCTGAAAGGTTAGCCTTCCTAGTGAGGCTATAGTACCTGTTTTTCTCACTGAGAAGTGTCTTTGCACAGCACATCTTTTTCTATATGTTCTTGAGATAGAAGCGTCTATCTTCTTCCTGCGCCTTCCAGCTGGAAAGCAGGCACACAGATTGATTTTAGGCACTTACGATCATTTTCTAGTCTGTAAACGGATGGGCTGCTCCTTCTGGCAGATTTCAGTCTTCTGTAACCAAAATCTGTCAGAGCACCCAGTCGTTTTCTGGTCTTCTGTGACTAAAATCATTACACAGTGGTAGGAATTGATAGTGTCTGCGTATGTGCATGTGCAGTTTTAGTTAAAACACAACGAAAAGGGCATAATAGAACTAAAGAAGGAACAGGGTAGGGTGACAGGATTTCTGCAGCCTTTGGTAGAATATGGGATGGTTTCCACGTGCCTGAGAGTCACTAAGTAGACCTGGAAGAGGATACAGGGGATATGGTAAAATGCTGAAGTGTAGTCTCTGAAGGTATGGGCAGAAAGGGGAAGACACAAGGAGCGTTCTCGAATCAGAAAGCAATTTAGACACTAAAGGAAGTACTTTTCCACAAATAATGAAACTCATTGCCTCAAGTTATTATAAAAGCGAAGTATAAGTGGGTCAAAAAGGATTTATTTAAATGTATGGAAAAGAAATTCATTACTATTGCTTGTATCCCTCCTTTGGCTCAAGAAGTCACTAAGCAGCTGATGATTGATTTGTAGAGATTACAAATTAAAATCTCATTCTGCAGGAGCATGTTTTTACAGCCCTGCCTATACATCTAAGCTAGCTATTTCTGAGTCATTTCAGATTTCAAAAAAGCATTTTCTACCTTCAAATGTGGAAAGTCAAACAGACAAAATCTAAGGCCAGTGGTAAAACATAGTATTATGTGATGAAACTTAGTTTTAACCTGCTGTAAATATGTGTTATCAAGTCATGCTCCAGAAGCGTTTGCAGTTTGGGTGTCCAGCACAGATACATAGGATGGAGAGAGACCTCGAGGCTAAATTTAGTACTAGAATAGTGCAGAAACAATATAATTACACCTACTGTGTTCGCTTTGAATAAACAGCTGAGTGATATTTTATGGTTTTGAGTTATGTAAATCACGTATTTCCTCAAATTCTATACTACATGCATAATTTTTTTCAGACATAGTTAAAGTGGTGTCTAATTTACTTCAGCTATTTATTTTTCCAGGAATAAAATTAAAAAAATCACAACTTTTATAATCTTGTATTACAAGATGCTGCAGACAAGTAAGGATCGTGATATTGACAAGAACAGTGGTTGTTCTCTGCAGTTTTGGGCCTGAAATTCATGCTTTATTTGCAATTTGTGAATTATTTTTTAGGATGGGCAAGGTCTGTGCCATTTTTGGAGGATCCCGAGGAATAGGAAAAGCTGTTGCAGAATTATTGGCACGGAAAGGCTGCCACCTGGCAATTATTGCTAGAAATCTTGAAGTAGCCCAAAGTACTGCATGCAGTCTTGGTGGTATGTATACTGCTGGCTTGCAATGATTTCTTCACTGCCAAATGCCTTGTGAAAGTTGTAAGTCATTAAATGAACCGTATTGTTTAAATAGATGAGGAAATTGGGAGCAGAGGGGAAGTTATTCCATTACACTTTTGTTTTCGCAGTACTCTCCGAGAAAAGTGAATATGTTGCAATTCATGTCATGCAGGTAGAATATATTCAAGGAGTTGTTCAAGGTTGCAGCAGGGAGTTGGTAGGAATTGAGTCATCCATGGCTCCTGACCAAGCTAAAACAGAGACCAGTCAGATCATGCTGAAATTCTGACTTCAAAAGGCCAAAAATATGATGAGAGTTGTCATGTAGCGAATTAATACAGTTCTTGAAAATTGTGCTGATTTAATTCTCTAGAGATTAAATGGATTCCTCAAGTTATAACTAGTTCAGCATCTCTTTTCTTTTACTTGAGTCTATAAATTTTTAAGATTTATGAATTACAAACTTCTTTCTACTGTTATCATCACATGCCTTTATTTCAATGCAGCTGGCCATTTGGCACTTAGCTGTGATATATCCAGAGAACAAGAAGTCCAGCATGCTTTTGAAGAGATACAGAGGAATTTAGGTCCTATAAACTACTTGGTTAATGCAGCTGGGATCAACAGGTAAGTTACTAGTTAGTGTAAAATTCTGCTCATTGATCATGTTTAACTATGAGTAAATGTGATCATTGAGGTTGTGCGCTGAGCTCATGTGTGTTTTTCGGTCTGTTTGTCAGGGATGGCTTGTTACTGAGAACCAAGACTGAAGATATGGTATCCCAGATTCACACAAACCTTTTGGGAACAATGTTGACATGCAAAGCTGCTGTAAAAAGTATGATTCATCATCAAGGAGGTGCTATTGTTAATATAGGTAATGCTTGTCTAATCCCATGGAATTATATGGAAAGTACTTTTCTAGAATGGTGTGGCATGTCCAATGTTGAAATGTTACTTTTTGCAATTTACTGCTTTCTTTATATTTCTACATTTAGCATTGCTTTAGGAGTGCTCATTCCTTTACTGAATTTCAACAACTTCTGAATGTTGCTTGACAACTTGTTTCAGTAATAAACACCTAAGTGTTTAAATATTTCTGAAAAAATAAATATTTCTGAAAAACCAATGTTACCATTCATTATCAGGGGACTTTCAGTAGCTAAATCTACCAACTTCTGGCTATAAGAACTAAATTGGTCTGGTAGTTCCTTTTATTTTTCCAGTGGTATTTTTCCATTTTACTTCCCTGATGCATGTTTCTCAACATAAATATGCACTTCTATAAAAATCACAGATAATTGAGGGATTTGCTTATTGCAATAGACAATAATGTGCATTGAGTAATATACTGTTAACTCCTTTTCCTTTAATCTCATTTTCTGTTAAAAATTTAAAGCTGAAACAACAAAGCTATTAGCATCTAACCTCTTCCAATATTGCTTTATTTTAGGAAGCGTTGTAGGACTTAAAGGCAACTCTGGTCAAAGCATATACAGTGCTAGCAAAGCAGGAATAGTTGGATTTTCACGTTCTCTTGCTAAAGAAGTAGCAAGAAAGCAAATTCGAGTCAACGTGGTTGCTCCAGGTTAGTTTTTGGGAATTTTGTATATCCCTGACTACTGCAATAAGTAAGTGGTCTTCAAGCCTGCTAGATATTTTGTTTACTCTAAATGTACTTAAGATAAATTACTATTTTTTTCTTCAACCTTTGTAAGTAGGTTTTTTTTTTTTCTTCCTGTTTTATTTTCTCCCTAATTTAAGATATTGTATATTCTTTTACAAAACACTGTAGTTTTTCCAAGGGAACGCTGAGAAATTCAGGAACATGCATCTACCTGTTCTTCTGTCCACACTTACATTAGAAATGGCTTTTTTTCTTCGTTCCTCCTTCAAAACCTGCCATCCTTACAGATGGAAAAATTAGAAATAGCTGTATACAGATGGCTACCTTTGTGTAAAGAATGCTAAAGAATGCTTCTAAAGAATGTTTATTTGTTATTAGAGAAACATTAAAGTCCATAAGAAGCTGTCTTGAAAACATCCCTTTCTTTCCTTTTAGTAAACAGAGATGGTTTGGAAAGAAAATTTATGAGGATGGTTTCACAAGACAGTCTGTTCCAGGCAAACCACCACCCTTAAGAAAAAAAACTCATATGTCTTTTCTGACATTCTGTGCTCTGCTGCTCGCCTTGTGCTGCTGTGTCTTCCCCAGTTCAGCTCATGAACCAGGCAGGAGCAATACCTTTCTTTGATTAGTGAGTTGAACAGCTGATAGGGGAGGTTTATACAGCAGACAGTAGCTGAGATGACTTCTTAGTGGCAGATGGACAGTAGATCAGATCTTTATGAAGCTGCAGCTTTTGTGAAGGGAAGTGCAACAGTGGGAAAATCTAATCTCAGAAAATTGAAGTTGTGAAGTGTTGTCTTTCAAAATTGTAAAGAAATATTCCTCAGGTAAGAATTACAGTAGAAATTCTGAAAGTTCTGGAATAAGCTCTAAAATTCATTGAAAGCACTTGCGAGCAGTGGGTGTTTCTTGTTAGGGATTTCACACTCATATTTTTTTATTGTATATGTTTTGATTTCATGTTGATTTTTTTGTCTTTCAGAAAAGTCATATGTTTGTTGAGCAAAAAAAAATTAGGTTTTTTTAACACAGATCTCTATTACATCAGTGCTTCCAGAATTATGTTGTTGGTTAGGTAAAAAAATTTGTTCTTAGCTACAAAATGATGCAGACTGACTTCTGAGACTTTGGAGAGTGGTTGCTGGGGATGGCCATGTTGGAGGTTTCAAGGGAAGCTCCACTGGGAATATTTAATTGGAAATTAGGTTACTCTTCATGTTTTTCCTTTCTTAGGCTTTATTCACACAGAGATGACTGCTCATTTGGAAGAAGATAAGCTGAAGAAAGCAATTCCCCTTGGAAGATTTGGAGACCCTCATGAAGTTGCACAAGCTGTTTTATTTCTTCTGGAGTCCCCTTATGTTACAGGGAGTACTCTAATTGTGGATGGAGGCTTACAGCTTTTGATTTAGATATTACCTTGAATAAATACCTGCTTAAATGTCAAGATGGTAATATATACATGCTAATTAAGGGGGGGGGGGGGGGGAATTAATCTAAGATTCATATATGTAACTGACTTGATATTCTTTAATCAGATGACTAATTTGTTGCAGTAAAGTGCAACAGGTTTGTTTAGCTACCTGAAAGAGTCCATTTGGTTGTATGAAGTTTGCATATGTAACAATTCTAAAAAACCAAAAAAGTCTGCCTTTGGTATGGTGATAACTACAAATAACTTCCTGATGGATTTTTAAAGCACTGTCTTTATCAAGTCACGTTTTCCAGTTTGGAAACAGAGTAGAGATTTTAATCTGAATTATTGTGTTACACAAAGGTGAATAAAATGTTTGCTGTCAGTTACGATTACATCAAATTTTTCATGTACGTTGAAGATTGTGAACCATATGATTTTTTAATTCTTATCAGTCAGTCCCTACAAAGTGGCAAAGAGTTTCCTTTGTTTTTTTGTTTATAGCAGGAACTACAAAGGTAGAAGCTTGTTGGTCTCCGGCGTTCCTGAATTGCCTTTCCAAGGTGTAATTATATGCAGTATATTTTTATGAAAACAAAAACTGTGCAGTTCCATCCTTAAATGTATGTACAGTGATTATTTAATTCATTAGCACTTAATTATATTGCAGGACCATTTATTGGTCAGTAGAGTTGCTAATTCTGTAATTTTCCGAGCTCCAGCTGCACAGACACTGGTCACTGGTGAGTGGTATGGTTGCAGGCCTTGCTGCATGGAAGTCTTTTCACAGACTCAGTGCATGCTGAGAAGACAAGCATTCCTTTTGAACTGCAAAGTGCCGTTGTGTGTCTTCTTCAGCTCAGTCCAACTGTGTTATGTTGACACTCTTTAATATGTATATATAGTCAATAAAATAGCCATTTATTTTACTCAAAGCAGCTTTTGAAGCAAGGTAATTATGCAACTGTAAATGATCTTGAATGTTCCTCTCTTACTGAAAAATCACCAAGAGGTTGACCTCAGGCTTTTCTATTGAGATCAAGTAATTTTTGGTATTTGATGTTTTTATCTTCTCTGAAGAAAACTGCAAATGTGGTTTAGGATTTTCTCTTAGCTCCGGTGTTCTTTGCATCATGATCCAGATGTTGATTCAGCTTTTGAAATTTCTTCCCATCTTGGCACAAACTGAAGTACAGAAAGATCTCACTGATGATAACTTTGAGTCTTTAAAGTCTGAGATTTTCTTCATTTGTGTGGCTGGGAAGTTTTGTCTGTGTGCCAGAAGACAGCATATTTTCAAGCTTCTCACAGGTATGTACTGAGAAATAATAGAAGGAATGGTTGTGTTTTCAGTAAGTTTGTGTTGCTTTGGAATGTAAAATATCAGTAAACGTTGACATTTTTGGAGGCCTTATCTTACTGATACCTCTGATGAGAGGTGGTGTTACTTGCTGTGAAAAGCTGTGTTTTGTATGTGTCTGTTCCAAAAATCTAACTATCTAACTGCTAATTGTTTTTCTCTTTGATAGGAGGAACTGGCCAGAGAATAGTTGAATTTCTTCAGACAGCACTGGAGGTGAAGGGCAGCTAGCACTCCCATTTTTACTAGTCATGCCATCAGTCATATGTTGCTAACTTGACTGCTGCCCGTACCTGCCCTTCATTTTTTACCAGCAAAATCTATGTGGTGGATCTTGACCAGAAACCAAACATAAGAGACTTAAATTAATCTCCTGAGTTTTGGCTCTAATTATTATTACTATCTGTCATTTTGTTTAATAAAGGAAATGTTACATAAGTTAATAACAATAGCATTTTTAGTGTGTGATTAAAATCTAGATTAATAGCTCTAGAAGAATCTCAGTATGCTGCTTGACAATTTTCTAATAGCATCCCAATTGTTCTGTTGTTTTTAAATACGATACAGGACCTGACTGAAGTGTTGGTCGCCTTTTTAAAACGCATTTTTTCTCTTCAAACCTGGAAATCAGAACTGAAGACCATATGAAAACAAGAATCCATTTCATACTTTACTGTGTATGCTACTCTGAAAAGCAGTCCTTGTATTGGTCAGGCTAAGTTTCTGTCTGGCCTGGTGTGCTGTTTCAGACAGTGGAACTAGTGAACGTGTAGAGTAGGTAACAGATGAAGTACGAGGTGATGTCCCTTTAGAACTGTCTATTGAATGTCCAGAACAGACATTCAGATTTCCCATTTGGGGCATCTAGCATTCATGCCAAATTGCATGAAAATATTTTGGTTTCTCTTTTGTGTGAGCAGTTCTTAAATAGGACAGTGTGCTTGACTGACTTAGCATGATTTCTCATTTGAATTTGGAAAACTTCAGCCTGCTCTCCTACTAGTAACACAAAGTTTCTCTGATTCCATTCCCAGTGGAATTGAATGATTTATACTCTGATTCATGTGGAATTTTTTCACCTGCTATATTTCCTAAAACTATAATCTTTTCATGGAATCACTAAGGTTGGAAAAGACCTCTAACATCATCTAGTCCAACTGTCCACCTACCACCAAAATTGACCCCATTTATTACTTTAGTTAAGTACCAGTATTCTGCTTCCTTGTTGGTTTAGAATGAACTCATCGAAATTCCCACTGTTCCAACAGTTTCTGCAGTATTCCTCCAAATTTCTCTTTTCAGGCATGTATTGAAACTTTGCCTCAGCATCTGATTTGGGGAGTGCTTTAAAGCAGGCTGCTATCCAGGACTCGTGTTCAGCTTATCCTGTGCTTTATTCCAGGTCTTTCCTTCTGCCCCAGTGACACCTTTGTGTCACTGATACCTGCAGGGCCTGTCACCACCTCCCACAATTTCTGAAGAGACCTCTGAGACATATCTTGAGGGTGGCTGCTTTTGTAGCTGTCATTTAAGTTGCCATGAAGTCCTCTTTAACTGCAACCTCCTTTCTGACTCACCCATAATTCCTGTTCTGTGATTTTCCTTTGAGCTAGTTTACTGTTTCAGAAAGGATAGATATCCTTGCTGAAGGAGGGTTGTGTATTGCAGTTCTTTTCTATTTATTCATTTATAAAACTGTTCTTCCATTGACTTTACACTTGATTAAGTTTACGTTTTGTATGTGATTTGCATGTTCTCTGTTTTAGTTGAACTCTGGAGGGCATTGCAGGCCTAGCATGTTAAATACTTTGTATCTCTTCTCTGCTTTAGGGAAGATTATGGACTAGTTGTGGTTTTTGTTTTTGTTTTCCTACCTCAATCAGTGAATTCTTATTTCCACTTCTCTCTTCAGAAATGTGTTTGTAACTGTGTCTGTCTGCGTCTGGCTTTTCCTGATTTATAGGCACATATTGCAATGGATTATCATCAGTGAAAGTTTCTAACAGGACATGTAATGTTGGTGATGGTGTTTTTGTTTTGTTTTGTTTTTTAACTATTGCAGCTTGTAAATGGGAGATGTAGTAAGGAACAGCTCTTGCTGAGTATGTTGTCCACGTGTGATATCCCATGAAGACGTCTCATTTCAGCCTCTTGAGGGCAGTCTATCCCAAGGTATTATTATTAGGTTGGAATTTGGTTAATGTATCTGCATAGGTATAGGGGAGTGTAGATACAAAGTTGATACTGGTGTCACTGTTACCAATTTTGTAAAATCCATATCCTAAACTGTTCAGGGAAGTAAGCCATGATTTTGAAAAATACATTTCAGTTTATTGAAATTGAATTATTTAAGTATTGAGTTCAGTGAAATTTAAATAAGAAGTGGATAGCTAAATTCCCACTTTCTAAGCATCTTGACTACATTATTATCTACAGTTAAAACACATATTGCAATGTTCCTCTCTCGCTGTTGATCTGTTTTCCTTTGATGTGTTGCATAGTTTGAGAGCTTGTATTGCATGAAACAGAGAGGGATGTTGCCTGTTGCAGTTACGTGGCTTTTTTTCTTTTCTTTCTGTTTCCTCCCTGCCTCCCTTCCTTCCTTTTCATTTAAGTAAAGCTGGTGAAAACAGAACTTTTGAATACCAACGTCACCACTGGTAATGAATCAGTGCTTGAAAAGATAGGGCAGATGTAGTGGTGGAGAGAAGTCTTTGGCTGTGCTTACTGCTTGAAGTCAGAACACTGCTAAAGTCCCAGAGTATGTTGCATTTTCATCACATTATGCTGAGCTTCTGACTGTAGGTTTTATCGAAGGTTCCTTTTTGCTGTTAATGCTGAGTATCAGAGGTTACCTGTGCTTTGACTGACGTCTTTAGGTGAGCATGACCACATGTTCTAGATGATTAACTTGTGGTGAGTTTTATTTGTAAGAAGTGTTTTATTCAGTAGTATTTAGCTGAAGCTGTCCAGGAAGAGCTGTTTGCATTGCAGAAGTAATAAGCTTAGTTTTCACCTTAAAAGGACATTGCATTTGAGCTCCCCTTATTGTGTTATCTTTTGTAAGCAGGAGCTGTATTTCTGCTGTAGTAATTGCTGAGCAATGCTCTGCTATGTCAGCTTTCTCTACTAACAAATCGAGCTTAACGCCACCTACAGGAGTTTGGTTCTGAATTCTGACTTGGCATCATCTGAACTCTGAAGCAAGAGCCCTGGAAATGCACTCATCAGTTTATTTTTTTTCCATTTACGGTTCTGCAGTCTTGTTTCATCTTAGATTTGAATGCTGCTTGCCCTCCCAAAATTAGGTAACTGATCTGTTTGTCCTTGGAATTAGTGATTAGAAACACTGTAACAATATATTTCCATTCTTAGGATGCATAGGCTGACCTGAAATTCATTGTTACAGAATGAAGGTAACTTCCTTTCCTTGTACCTGTTGTATTTTGCAAGTGTTTGATAAGTTCAGAATTGCTTCATTCTTCTATTAGACTTCTTAACTATTTCTGAGGGAAACAACTAATAGAACGTATTTAATACCAAAATATTTTTTTTAGATTTGAAATTTAGATTGTGAAATTACTTTTTTTTTTCTTTTTCTTTTTTTCCCTAGTGGAAAGTGAATCTGAACCTATTCCTACTGCAGTTCTCTCTTGTCCAATATTTAAGGTTGGCTGGAATATTAAAAGTTATTATAGGACAAGGGGTGTCTGAAGAGATACCGAAAACATCCTCTGAATTGTATCTTGGCTCACTGGAAAGATGTTGCTGGTGAACCAGGGGGAACACTGAGGAAGAAACCAGGAACAGAAATGAAGTAACAGGACCAGAAAGGGTTAAAGAAAAAAAGTGAGTTTAAGATGTTAGAGCTTGTGATCTGCTGAGACAGATGGGTGCTGGCACGAGAACGCCCCCCACAGAGATCTAGGAAGCCAAATGTCCCAGTGTTAGCACTGGAAGCCTTGGGGGGTGGTGAAACTGAAATATGCTTGTTAAGTGTTCAAATTGTCAGCAGCTGGGGACTTTGGACTCCTCAGACTTTTTTTGTGTGTGTGTGTGTGTGCACAAACTGTAAGGAGTGGTCTCTACAGCTGAGGAAACCTTAGGCACACTTCAGTGTTTTCAGCGTGATAAAACCCCTTTGGGATGTTTGGTCAGGCACAGCTGGGGAACCAGGGGGCACAGTGAACAAACAGATGCTCATTAAGTATTGTAATCAATGTCCCTGTGTAAATTAGAGAGCAGGGAGAAATGGCACTCTGAATTATAACACCCCTTTGCAATTCCTGTTATTCCTAAGAAGGGAAGGTAAGTGGGTTGGAGTATGCAGATATGTTCTTTACCCTTAAAAACCACCCCGAATGGCAACAGGACTGCGAGCTGAGACCTTCCCAGGACCCTATAATATTAGGCCTGGAAAAGGAACATGAAAGTGAATTAGAGAAAATGAGGATCCATGAGGAATCGCCAGGACATTATAAACCTCCAGTGAGAGTTAAATGGAAGGATAAGGAGAGTGACCAAGAGATGGGAATCCCTCCTGACAGTCCAATGTCTGCACGAACTAGGGGTCACTGAAAGATAACTCAGGCTCCACTGTGGGAAGCAGTGGGAGCAGAGGGGATCCCCCATTGTAATCAAAGTACCGTTTTCCTCCTTTGATCTGGAAACATGGAATGGAGTGGCAAAAACATACCAGAATGATACCGTTAACGTAACCCATTGCTTTCAATTTTTGATTAAGCAACATAATCCCGACTGGGCTGATATCCAATTGTTATTAGATCATATGACAGAAACAGGGAGACAGTTAATTTTAAAGCCAGGATTTGACCAGTGGCAGCCTGAAGGAAGAAGGGCAGAATATTAAGGGTCATTTTTCCCTTTCCAGGACTCACGCTGGGATCTTAATTGGGCTGCTGGATGGGATCTTTTGGTTGCTTATAGGGGATGGATGGTGAAGGGAATGGAATGGGCCATTCTGAAAGTGATCAAGTGGTCAGCCCTGTATGCAGTAAGACAAAGTCCACAGGAATCCCCATCTGAGTTTTTGGACAAACTGTGAGATACCATGAGAAGGCATTATCCTTTAGACCCAGGGTCAGAAATAGGGATACAAGAACTAATTTCCCTGTTCATCAGCCAGGCTGCAAATGACACCAGATGAAAGCTATAGAAATCGAAATTATTAGAGAGCAGGAATTTGGAAAGTTTTCTAGATGAAGCATGGAGGATGTCTAGTAATAGGAAGGAGGAAGAAAGGCAAAAAGAGAAAAGGATACTGGTGGTGGCTTTGCAAGAAACTAGGGAAATGAGAGCTTGGACGAGGAGGCTCCTGGAGAAGGATCAGAGCGCCATCTATCGACAGCGAGGGCACTGGAAGAACCAGCGTCTGGCAAAAAGACAGGGAAGGAAGGGAGGGAGGTCGGGCTCAACTGCAAGCTCCTATTAACGAGGACTGATACGGACCTGGGGATACGCTTGCAGATCCACTGGTTAGAATAAGGCTAGGGGAAAAACAACTGGACCTTTAAAACTGCAGATCCAAAGGCAGCAATATGGGCTCTTGTATTTGTTGGAAATGTAAATTTGAGAAGCGTGGCTTTTGACACAAGCTTATGTGTCTCTTGTGAAAAACATTACAAAGAATACTGATATCAGTAATTGTTGGGTATGTGGTCAAGTCAACAATTTCAGTTTTCCACTTCTTGGAGTCCCTGTGAAGAACTGGATGGAAGTGAATCCATCTGAGATGCTCAATACCTTGTACCAATGTAAAACAGGAAATTCCTCCCTAGAACTAATATCTTTTAGAATGACTTTGGTAAACTCTTCAATGCTCTAATACCTCAGGAACATGGTTAGGACAGCTTAACAAAACTGGACTGAGGTAACTGTGGTTGAAGGTAGAGTGGCTGAGGGATATCAGCCAACAAATTATACAAAAGGAATGAAGATGGACAGACTACCTGTACAGCAGGAGCACTACCCAGGTGACACGAGCAATAAATACGACCTACCAGATGGTTACTGGTGGTTGTGTGGAGATTCAAGAGCCTGAAAACAGTGACCAATGCAATTGGACAGGGGATTGTGCTACGGGTTATCTGGCTCCTCCATTACAAATGTTTCTTACCAACAGCATGACTGGCATTGCACGAGGTGTTTGGAGGAAATGTAATAAATGTTCTGTCTCTAATTCCCTGATTAGATACAGGAATGGATACCATAGCTCTGCTAGAGCCTTGATTACCTCCTTAGGTGTAGCACAGCTGGAATGGGCTACAGTGAATATTTCAGCAGAAATTTAGGTAATAGCAAATTCAACAGCTGGAGCTCTTTATCACTTGAACTGGAAAGTAAACTCATTGAAAGGGGTAGTCTTTCAAAGTAGAATGGCTTTAGGTATAATAATGGCTCATATAGGAGGCTAAAGCAGCTATCTGTAGCAGTAGTTGTACTGATTATCCTCATAGTGATAGCCTATGTAGGAGTGCAGTGTTCTTTCTGGTGTTGTTGAAAAAGCCTACATGATTATGCCACCTGGAAGAGACATTGTATAAGCCACCAGGTAGAATCTGGAAAGTACTTCAGGAAGGCATTAATGGACAACAGTGCTCCTTGATTAAAAGATTGTCATGGTTCTATGATTTTTTTGTTATCGGTATTCCATATCATAACATCATGTAGTGCACTGGGAGTTAAAGAGTTAATGCTCCAGATCTGTGGATCATCAATAGTTCTGGTTATAGCTGTCTCAGAAGGGAAGAGGAACTGCATATCCTGTAGGACCTTGCGTTTCCATTTTCCTGTCAGAGAGAAAGATAAAACCTGTCTGCGGGTCACAAGATGCCCCCTTTCCTTTTCTGCTCATCTTAGTAGTGTGTGTTCTCCCTAGATGGCTCACCTTCAGCATTAGAGTAAGGCCTTCAGTTTTTGGACACACTCTCTTTCATTTTATTTGATTTATTAGTTTCAATTGTAATTATATTTTATCATATTGCGTTATCTTGCATTCCAATATTATATTTAGTAAATTGGCTTTCCTCCTTAGATCTTTGCTTCACTTTTGTTTTTAGGCCCATCTCCCTACCCTTTCCCTTTTTCCCCTTTTCCCAGGGCATGGATCTCCCTGCTCCATTAGTCGTGGAACCGGGCTTTTTTTTCCCTCCTCATGTTTAATAGGAAGAACTTCCCTTAGAATTTGATGTGACCAGAACGGAAACCAAATGGAAGAGTAGAGCTCATCTTCCTTGGAATTATTTTTCACCAGGTACTAAGATGTCCAGTGCATTTGCAGTTCACAGCACAGGAGAACAGAGAAAATATGAAGCACTTTCTGTGTATTATCTCATGATGTCACTTGTTACTAAACACAAAGTGACAGCTATAGGTAAACTTCAGAGCGCCTGTAATATCTTTCAAGAAGGGATTCTTTCTTAGAGTACTGCTTCATGAAAATCCCGACTTCTTCAGAGATTGATAGCAGATGTATTTATATGAAGAGATCGCTCATTGCTGCTTTAATTGCTCTTGGTTTGTCTTCATGTTAGATGGACACTACCTATTTAGAAAATTCCATTTACTTATTTAAATGATTAATGGTATTGGATGTTCTGTTTATATCCCTGTGATATGAGTTTTCAGCTGGCCAGTAGTTGTAAACAGTATTTGGCTGGAGTGCAGATATGTTGTAAAGCAGGGTATCCATTTCTTTTCATTCTTACTGCATTTTCAGTCAACATAAATTGACAGTTTAGAGGTCATCTCTTTAACTTCACTTCATACTGTGTTACTTGTTAGTAGCTAAGGATTTTGCTCTCTTTCCAGTACAAGATTTCCAGAAACAGTGTTTACATTCCCAGAAAGTGTGGAAAAAAATGCCAGCTAAATCTACTGAGAATGTTGTAGGACTATGAAACTTAAATGTTTTTTTCCTCCTTTATCTGTTGTCATCACCTGGAATTTTTCCAAGAATTGAGCCTGAAAGTACTAATGGGATAAGATTGACAGCAACCTGAATCTGATATATGGAATTCTTACACTAATTAGTAAAATGGATTGAAACTTACATATTTGATAGCATTAAGTTTGGATGAAGCTGTATAAGAACAGATTATTTGGTACAGAGTTCATAAATAAAAGCTTTTATTGACACCAAAAGCATTAATCGATCATAAAATCAACAGTAAAATATCTGGGCCATTTACAGATGAATTGAACCTTTCAATGAAGGGAAAATTGTGCTTAAATTACAGTTGTGTTTCCATGAGAGCTCTAAGACAGATAAGTATCTGGTTTGGAATCCTGTTTCTTGCAGTTTCTGTATTTATGCGTATTTTCACCATGTTTTGTTTCTCTTGATTGCTGAATGTGAACTTGCATGCCTACATCTTTTTTTGCAACCAGAGTGAGAATGCCTCCTTCAGGGATGTAATTGTCATGGCTTATTGTATTCCAGTACTCACACTGCAAGATGCTGTGCAGGTACAACATTAGCTAGCGCCATTTCCTACACTTTTCACTTGCATGTTGCTGAAGGGGAACTTCTTTCTGTTACTATGCCTCTGGTTCTAATTCTATGTGGAATTTCTAGTAATAATTATGCACTGAGAGTAGTCCTAAAAAAGGTTTCATGCAATCCAGTGAAGTTTCTGGGGAAAGTCATGTTTAGTAAGACCTAAATACTGTTGTATGCCTACAAAAGCTTGGCTTTTTCATGTCACCTTGAGGATTCAGTGCAGACTAACAAATATTTGCTTGCCACTTAACCCCAGAAGTACGCAAATTTGTTGTGGGTACCAACTTTCCTCCTTAATAGTAGGAGTATTTTAACACCACTGCTGGATTTTAAATCTAATCTGTGAACTTTCACAGAATTTAGTTGTTCCTTTCTTGTCCTTTCTAAGTTGTTTAGAAAACTGGAAGCTTTCCCACTGACCTGATCCTGTGTCTGAATAGTGGATGACTTCAAAATCAAAATTCTTTGGTTTAGTTCAGAATGAGAAGTATTTGAATCAAGACATGGTTCTCAGTTTGTTACTGCTAAGAGGGTTCCCTGCATCCTGTTGAAGTGTCATCATCACAGGGTGGAATTTGGTCATATTACAGGTGAGAAGGATTGTTCTGGGAGTCTAAAGGTGTATGGTTGAGTCAAGTCAAAGATTGTGTTTGAGAAGTTACCCTTTAAGATGTAGTGTTGTCTCATCCATTGGTGGGGCTTTTTCTTCTGAACCATTTACAGTCCTGCAGTTTCCTGGAAGAAACTAGTGGTCATGTAATCTAACATGTTGCCCAAAGCAGGGCTGTCACTGAAGCTAGACTGGTTTGCACAGGGCTGAGTTTTGAATAACTCTGTAGATGAAGATTCTGCAAACAGGATGTGGATAGCTTTTTCAATACTCAAATAGTTATATAATGACAACTTTTGCATGTTTTCCATTTTGCAGTTTGTGCTCATTGCCTTTGATTTCCTGTGCATCTCCAAGAAGAGTTGTTCTTTCTTCTCTATAACAAATGGTTATGTAACTGAAGATAAGAGCTCCCCATGAACTTCTTTAAATGCTGCCATTTTCAGTTCTCTTTTTATTCGTAACTTAAATATCCTCTCTTTTCATTTACAGTTATTTTCCCTTGTTCTGTCACCCTCTGCCTGTGTGGGGGAAAAAATTCTGTCCCCTTCCTGTTTTTTAAGCTCCTCTCAAGCAGTGGAAGGCTGCAATGAGATCTTCCTTGAGCCTTCTCTTCTCCAAGATGCACAAGCCCAGCTCTTTCAACCGTTCTTCCTAGGAGTGGTGCTGCAGCTCTCTGAGCATCTTCCTGGCCCTGGCTGGATCATGGGACTTCAAGTTCTGATAAAACATTCCTGGTCAGAGTAGGGAAGCCATTTTATTACTATATATACATGCACGGGTTTAAGAGGGTTAGCAAAGATCTGTGTAATCTGTTTATTTTATTCTGTATCTTTCTTGCGATATCTGAGAGCATCATTTACAATTAAAATCTGTTAAAAACATGTTGCACGACCCTATCTGGCCTCAGTCAATGAGGGTATTAACTGTAGAATTGATTCTTATCTTACTGTATTTTTAGTGTTATCTGTGTTTGTCTGTCAGTGCCTGTAGCTCATTCTTTCCCTGCCTTTTTCGTAAAATGCTTCAAGATATCCTTGGAATGAGAAACACTTCTAAGATGCAAGTCAAAGTCTGAAGTTCAGTGCTGTTGTTGAAGAGCACCAATGCTTAAGTTCTTTGTTTGCTACAGGCTTCTCTTACTTCAGTTCTGAAAACGTCAAAGGCAAGCCTGACAAGCAGCTGGACATAAGTGATGTGCCCTATAATCTGTTCAAAGCCTCTTGTACAGTAACACTTCTGTTTCTTTGAAACCACAAATCTTTTTGGTTTGTTTGCTTGCTTTTAATTTTTGATGGATTATGTTTCTGGGAACTGCCAAAGCTTTTTTTTTTTCCCTTTTTTTTTCTTTTTTTTTTTCCTCTGTAATATATAAGTTTTTCTTTTTGTGTGTGTGTTATTCACACACTGAGTGAGAATGCTATTAGTAGAATTGTTCCGGAGAACAAATTGCCCATGGAAATACTACACACTATAATGCTGTTGGTATATACAATGTATGCTTTGCTTACCTTATATGCTAATTATACTACTTTTTCTTTACATTATGGCTCCCTTAAGGCCAATGAATTCACATAATTCAGAACTACTAGGACATCCTGAGCAGTCTGCAGGTTCTGAATGAGTAGGCCAGCTCCTGAAAGTCATTTTCATGAGGGACCTATCAGAAAACTCTGTGGGGAAAACTGCTAGCAGTTGCTAATGCCTGGGAAATGGGTTATTTAGTATGTGGCAGAGTTAAAAGAGCCCAAGGAGAGCATTTTGATAAGAGTAGGGAAAGAAACAGCCTGTAGGCATGCTGAGGAACTGGAGGTAGGAAGGATTTAGCTGGGGAGTATTGGTGATGGTTGGACTGGATGATCTTTTAGGTCTTTTCCAACCTTGATAATTCTGTGATTCTGTTCCCAGTTCTCAAAACATTTTGTCATATTTCTGACTTAATTGTTTTCTCAGGAACAGAAGTGGAGTGGTTGGACAGCTATTTGTCTGCAACTTGCCTGCTATCATCTAAAACAACTTGTATTTTTCTACTTGCACATTCTTTTAGAGCAATTCCTTTGAAGTTATCATGTATTAAGCATTATATTAGTAATTGTAGTGAATTTTTAGTTTGTAATGCTTTGAAAGCTAAGTAAAATTGTCTCTAGGACATCGCTGGTATTGCTTCTGCACTACATAACAGTACTTTGCTGATACAACACATCCAACTAAAGTGAAATAGTGCTTCCTTTGCAGTGTTTAGGATGCAGGACTTAATCAGCCTGTACTTCTAAACTTAATTTTCAAGATAGGAACAAGTATTTTTTTCTGGTTTGCTTTATTCTCCTGACTGACAGCTTTTGTTTATGTATGACCAGTATTGCTCAGTGAATAACACTGTCCTGCATGTTTTACAGCTCTGTCACTGTGGTTAAGGAAACTGTTAAAAGCATGGCAAAGGATTGCTGCTTATGGCATACTACCGTGCAGCGCTGATCTGTAACAATAACTCAGCTATTGAAGTATTGGCAAGTGTACCAATGGCTGAGGGAACCTAAGTGTAGTGTGAAAGTAGTAAAATGGTAGGAATCTTGAGAAAACAAATAATGTCTGCATCCCGATGAGAGTGCTGGTCAACTCAGGCTTAAAAGATGCTGGATTCTTTTCTACTTTTCATCACCACAGCAGTGAAAACAATTGCTTTACTACTTACACGCGTAGTAGTTTTGCATTACAATTTCAATTAGTTTAGTTTTAATGACCTATTCAATTTTACTAGCAGATATAGTAAAAATTAAAAAAAAAGAGAAAGAAATGAAGAAAGAAAGTAAGTTCAGGGTATGTTTTCAGAGGTTCATGTTCTTAAACTCAGGGAAATAATTTCCTGGTCTTCTGTGCAGAAGCTCTTGCACAAGAGACAGTGGATTGAGTTTCCCCAAGTTCAGTGCTAGAGTTAACTAAAAGCCCAGAGACAGATGTCTGTCACTGCTTCTGAAACTGCTCTATCTATTCTGTTTTCTCATTCACTCTGTTCTGTTGTGATTATGCTGATCCTGAAGGAGGATATGAGCTTGAAAGTGCTGTGATTTGAAATTATAGTTGATGTAATGGATATATTTCTGGTGCATACATAGTGTTTATTACTAATAGGCTTTGTTTGTTTGTTTTTCCTACCCATGATGGTAAGATAATTCAGCAGAAACTTTTAATAAGCTCTTATATTTTACTCCAGTGCTGCTGTAGGGCAGTAGAAATAAGCTGTTTTAGGTAGTTCATACTATCTGCGGCATTAGATCTGCAGAATTTAATGAAATTCTAAATTCCAAGCTGTCTTGCTGTCAAGCTTTTTATTTATATATATATATATATTTTCCCTACATCTTAGTAAATACTTGAGCAGTTGAGTCCAAATGCAGAGTTGAATAGTTAAAACCTCTTATTTGGGAACTGAACAGACTGAATGGCTCAGAAAACAGAAGTCCTGAGACTGATGAATGTAAAACACACCTGCAAGGAGAACTTCAGCTTGTCTCAGTAATTTTATGTCGAGTGCATTTGTAAACCCCTTGTGATAGCATGCCTAACAGCTGTGAATCTAAACATGAGGGTCGAGATTCTACTTGGCCCTTCTCGTCACGTCGTTGCCAGTGAAGAATTTCCAGAGTTGTCGTCCACTTCTCCAGACTGCTCTCCCAAAGGCCTTGTTTTGAACGCTTCTTGCCACTAGGTGGAGGAAGACGGTCAGCAAAGCTGAGTCCTGGCACTGAGAGAGCAGTTATCCGTAATCGGATCCGCTCCTTGTCTTCCCGACCGGCATAGTGCCTCATTTGCCACAAATAACATTTAATATTGTTCTTTCACGCTATCCAAGCCTTTCCTAAAGTGGGCTTCGTTGCAAGTAATTACAGTGCATTTATAATGACACTACTGAAATTGGATCGTTCACCTGTATTTCTTGTACTGATGGTGCCTTCATCCTGCTGTCAGAGTGCTTTGGTTTACTATCTCATCTCTGAACAGTGCTTCAGCAAAAGCCCTAGGAAGTGCTTCAAGGCTAATTACAGAGCCCTTATTTACACTGCTTGTATAAACAAGCTATACTGGTACTCCCACAAATAGTCCCAGTGAGATCCTTGCAACTGTTAACAGGAGAAAGTAAATCACAATCGTGTCTCTTTTCCCCTTACTTTTCTACCTGTTGAAATCAGGGAACACAGTTGTAGAAGCTGGTACTACATTAGCATAATGCTGGGCACTGCTTTTTTTCTTTCCTCGGGCCTAGAGCAAGGAAAAAGCCTCGGCTGCACTGTCCATGGGAGGGTTTTAAGTGGTGATGCAGAAGGCTGATTGCATCTGCATTCACTATGAATGTGTCAAAATGTGCTTGTGATTTATTTCCAGACATGTTGTGGAATACCACAAAGTACAGAAATATTCTCTGCCACTCACCTAGTACATCTGCAAATATATTATTGCGTATTTGGTAAACAAAATCTAAATAAATAGTGTTAAAATAGTACACAATAATTATTGTGTCTTCGCTGCTGCTTTAAAACCAGCCTGGCTAGACCAATGTCTGTTAGCTTTCATGGAATACACAACATAATCTTAAGGGAAGAAGGAGTTTTCTGCTATAACCATTTCAAAACACAGAATGCCCTCTGCAGAAAAACATTGTTATCCAATTTAATCTTTTATTTCATGATTCCTTCTTCAACTCCATTCATAGCAGGCAATGAAGTTTATTTTTTGGAGGCTGTCATAAAATTATTCACCCCTTTAATTCTAGGCAATGGAATTGGTTTACTTCCTTCTTAATTCTGAGTTTGATTTTGTCAGCAAATGATCCATTTTGGAATCTGGTGCTTTTTTCTCAGTGTCTTATAGTTTATGCAAGTCCTGGGTATTATTTTTGATTGTGTAAGAGGGGAATTTCATAATATCAGAAGAAAAGAGCATGTGGTCTTTTACCTCAATGAGGTTTTTGTGACAGCACGGAATCTTGAGGCTTGGCAAGAGGAGGAGTCTTTTGTAATCCCTGTGAAACAACTTTATAGAAACTGTTCTGCGTGTTCTAAGAAGTATTTTTTGCAGCATGATTTCTCTCAGATCATGCTAGGAGTGGGACCATACCATTGCTGAGTAGAATTACCAAGCTTTGACTTACTCCAGGCCCTCTCTTCCTTTGCAGCAGAAAGCTTCCAGGGCTGTCACTGGAGGAGTGCAAAATAGGGCCAGCATAGCGGGCAATAGGGTAAAGGGTTTAAGTTCAGGAGGTGCAGAATTGTGTGTTTATAGGCATTTCTGGCTCCTCTGTGTGAAAAGGAAGCGTTAGCATAGGAAAAGGTTCGCAGAAGGTTCTGTGAAGCTAGTGAGTGAGTGTCACACTCAAAGGAGAGAAATGTGGTACTTTTCTTAACAAGTGGCCAGAAGTTGCACGTGAGAATTTTCTGTTGTTTCAGTGGGAGTTGAAAAGTGTACTGAATCTTTAAAATCCATAAGTAAATAAATAAAATTCAGGTTCCAGGAATTCTCTCAGCTGAAAATAATTGGGAGTGAGGAGTGTAGTAGTGCAACCATATGCTTTTTTTTACTTTCTATTCTCGCTCTTCCTTAGACATCTACTTATGGATAAAAACCACTCGCTGTGCTGGGTGGATCATTGGTCTGAAGCACAGTAGCTGTTATCTCTGGGAAAAGAAAAAAAAAAGGCTGAAGGAGTTGTTATTTAATTCCCTGCAGTTGTTTCTCATTACTTACAAACTATACCAGAAGTGCACATTACAACCAAGGGATAAAGTCGCTGCTCTTGTTGATGTTCTCAAAAAACCTCCTGCTGAACCAAGTGAACAAGAAATGAAAAGAGCACTAAAGCAGTAGAGGTGGAATGTGGCTTGTGGTAGACTTACATCTATGGAACGCCGTGAAAGGATTTGTGTTCATTCTTCTCCATGCAAAATGGTTTGTTTAATTAAGTTTTTACATGTTTCTTGTCATCTGCTGCTTCAAGATGGAAAGCATTTAATTTGAATAGTTGATAGTAGAGCTTTATAGTGTGTCACCTGATTCACTATTCACTGCAGTATAGCTTTTCTGTAATGCAAACTTGTTTTTGTAAGATTTCCAAACCACGAATCACTTATTTCGTACCTTTACAGGTTTCATTTAATTCATCTTGCTATTATTCTTTCTTACATGGCATTATTGTTGTGAATTATCAAAAGGCAATCATGGATTTGTGTTAAAGGTATTTGTTAATAGCATCTGCCTGGACATGTGGATATTCTAGTCTGTCACACAGTGCATCTGTACTTGACCCTTTAGTTACTTATAACTCAGCTTTGAGTTACTGAGGATGGTTTCTGTTTCAAGATAGAGAGCTCTTCTGCACCTGAGCTACTGAATTGCAGTTCCATCCATTCATCACATTTTTAATCTTTCTGTTGTTCTGGATATTCTTCCCAGCTGCTGCAGTGAATGCAGATGTCTGGCTGGTAACAGGCTCATTCCCATTGTGCTGTTCATCATGTCAAAGGTAAACTAAATAAATGTAGTTCATGTGATACATGTGCTGTTCAACGTGACATGTGAGCATATGGTCACACACCTGAAACTAAAAACTATTAAATATGAGTGCTGCTCTGAAAAAAATGCCTCCTATTTTATTCTTTTGGGCCCATGATGCCAGTCCCCCAGAAACCCACAAAAAAAATCCCTAAATAGAAATAAATTTGCAAGCTGAATGAATGAAATAAAAGGGACATAGACATCAGACTGAAGAAGGAGAGCACTGCAGGCATTTTCCTTCTTTGGAGAAAGCTGTTTTATTTTGTGGTGGAGGTTCCTTTAGATAAGTCTGTTTTCATGTTGTGTCTCTGTGTTGTCAAACTTAGTGAGATTTAGCCCTCAGGACTGAACAGAGTATCTAGGATAATGAGAAGTGGAAATCCATTTCTTAATTCTTTGTACATGCTTAGTTGATTTTAATAGGGAAATAAATGGACTGCTTTCCATCTCAGTTAATCTGTGAATCTGTTGCTTGGGTGAGGCTCTCCAGATTGATTAGCAGCTTTAGTAAATGATACAGTAATCACATTCTGCATGTGTTGGTGTCACAGTGCCAAGGCTTCCTTTTCAGCCTCACGGGTCCACTAAACACCTGAAGTGCTTAGAATCATGGTAGGGTTGCTTTTAAGATGTGTAATTTGTCTTTTGAAATGGAGATGGTTGCACAGATTGTCCTGTTGACTGTTTCTCCCTCTGTGATGTTCACAGTAATGTAAAATACTGAATTCCTCTTTGTTTTTTTTTTCTTCTTCTTCTTCTTCTTCTTTTTATTCTCATTTTTTATTTTTTAAAATTATCTTCCCACTCCATGGTTCTTGAATGTATTCTGAAAGACCTGTATGTTTTCCAACAATATCTATTTTTCTACTGAGATCATTTTTTTCCAGATCAGCAAGACTAGAATAACACACTTAAAATAGAACTTCTCACTCTTGTTTAGCTTGTGTATCAGCATTACTAGCTCAAAACATTGGTTTAATCAGAACAATTGAGATTAGTTCAGAAAAGTTGTCTACAGTGGTTTTAAACTTTGTAAAACCTACACTGTATTATTTCTCATTGAATGGTGAGTTTTTAAAGAAAAGGTAGTGGTAATTCAAAAATGTCGTGATTCTTTATTATATATACTGCTCTTGAGATTTGGCATTTACATGGACAAGTTAGCTTATTAGAACTCCTCCTAATTGTATGATTTTTACTTACAGCTATACTGTAACCAGTTTTGATCATAAGGGCTTAGGGTTAAAATTTATGTAATAAATTCCAAGGATTATATAAAATGTCTTTTTTTCAGATTTTGATATGAAGGTAGGCCACTTCTTTTTATTTATGGATTGATTGATTTTTGGCAGTTGTGGTCTTTTGTAATTTCATTCGTAGTTGTAATGATCCCTAAAACACATGAGAATGGAATGCAGGCTGCTCCAGAAGTAATGCCTTCTGTTTTATTATTCTGGCCCATGACATTAGAGGCAGATGTTTGTGGTATGGTAGTCAAGACTGACACTTCCCACCAATATTCCATTATATGTTGCTGTGTGACAGATGGCAGCAGAGGGGCAGTCTGACAAAGTGGCATCTGACACAGAAGTACAGATGAAGCAAAGGTGTGTACCTGAAGTCCTCCATGCAAGAAAAAATGGCACCCATTGACATTCAACACTTGCTGAATATTTATGGAGACCATGCAGTGAATGTGAGCACAGTGTTCTTGAGTGGTGTTTTTCAGCAGTGATGGCAACAACAGTGGATCACCTCCTTTGGCACAGATTTTTAAGAGAGCAACACACAGACTCTTGTTCATTGCTGGTGAAAATGCAACGCTAGTGGTGGTGACTATGTTGAAAAACAGTATTTTGTAGCTGAGAATGTACTTTACCAAATAGTGTTTTTATTCTCTTTGTATCTGTTGTAGGTTCCGTGGAAATAAATAGGAGGCATGACTTTCAGAGTGACCTACGTAACTGTGGTGTGTTGTCTTTCAGCATCTAATCTAAGAGCATACTAATTACAAGCTGTTCTGTAAAACCTAGTTTGCAGTGTTTGGATATTCCACATTCACATGATGCACATCCACACGAGCCTTTCTGTCTGCACTGGAGATCACTTGAAGATCTTATGTCTTGTTTGAAGAGTGACAGTCCCAGAGCATGTAATTGCTGCTGCACTCTGAGCTGAGTATGTCATCTGTTGTGCACAATTGCAGACAACAGGAATATCTATGTTCATTTTGGATGAAAAGTTAACTGCTTCTTTCCTTGTGCATCGTCAGCTTTCAGCAAAGTCTACAATTTTGCTTTTGACATTTTAGGAGTACGTTGAAAGCAGAAGATAGTGTGAAGTTTTACTCTTTGTTTATACTCCATTAACACTGATACTGATTATTTTAAAATCTAATGGTTAAAAGCTGGCAAAGCATGATGTGAGGTGTGGGTCTAGAAGGCTGTGCGTTGGGAAACATTATGCATTGGAAGAGCATTGAATGAAGAAATAATCTGTTGGCATCCATTACCCTTTCTTGTTTGACTAGGTAAGTTGAGCTATAAATTGTAATGAGTGATATTATACAGCCCCAGAATGCCTATTTGGAATTAAGTAGTCTAAAGTGCAAGCATGTTGGAGAACATGACGTAGAAAACTCATACTGCAAGCAATACTATGGAAAAAAAATCAGATTTATTTGCAATTTCAGATGTCCTTTCCAGCTATGTTAAACCAGCACTGTTGCTCTCAGAAAACCTGTTGGAGTTTCCTTAGAAAATGATTTTCTCCTTGGTTGGATTTAAAGTATTTAAGCATTCATAGTCTGAATTATAAAATTTGTGTTCAATTCTGAGATTTGCTGAGCAGCATTTGTAAGACTGTCATTAGCAGGAAGTCCAGTGTAGTATTCCAGGTGTGGTGGATGCTTCCTTTCTGGCAGAATTAGTCTGTGACTATATCAGAGCTGTGCCATTTGGAACAAAATCTTACACCCTTCTGACCCCCAAAGAAACGCATGGCACAAAACACTTAGTTTGGTAGTGCCTAGTTTTTTATAGTTTACTTTTTTGTGCTCTTTTTGTCCTTTTTGTCCTCTGATGCTTATCCGAATCAAAATATAGCTTCTACCTGAACTGTGTATGCACAAGTAGTTTGGCCAATATGCTGGGTGCATGTATCAGTTGACTGATTATCTGGTGCTTATTAAGCAAAATACAAATGACTGGAAATTGTACCCCTCCTTACTTCAGATGAACAGTAAATGAACCTTCTGTTTACTTAGTCTTAGTACGAAAATGGTAAAAGTTGTTAATGTGTTCATACTTTCCCTCCTGCTTAGATGAGATTTCTCTGTGGATTTGTGACAGGATGAAGGGAAATGGTTTCAAACTAAAGGAACGGAGATTTAGATTGGATACAAGAAAAAAGGGTTTTTTTTACAGTAATGATGGTGAGGCACTGGAACAGGTTGCCCAGGGAGGTGGTGGGTGCCTCATCCCTGTATGCATTCAAGATTGGGCTGGATGGGGCTCTGAGCAACCTGACCTAGGTGCAGGAGTCCCTGATCATTGCAGGGGGGTGGGAGGGACCTAGAAGCTCATCCAATCCAACTCAGAAATGATTCTGTGATTTAAAAGTGATCAGAACAGTGAGGCCACATACACTTTATTTAAGTGGAAAATCAGACAAAAAGTGTAGCTGCCAGAAGATGGGGACATCAAAAAACATCCAGAATTAAGAAGCTAGTTAATAGGAGTTTATCTGAACTATAATTTGTTCTGAGTATGTAAAGTCATAGCTTATTCTTTTTTGGAAAAGACATAGCACTGATTATGAGGTTGTTATTTGCTCAAACTTTAGCTGACTTTAAACCTATTTATAGGATTCTTTGCCAGTTATATACGGAGTGAGAAATTCATAAAAGGAATGCAAACATCTGGTTCTTCAAATTGTTTCCATGCCTAGTAATTAAATTCAGAGAAAACAAAAATGTTAGCTGATGAGGTTTTGATTTATGCTTTGTGTGTCTCTGCATAGCTTAAATGTGGATTCTGTTTTCATTTGTAACTATTGTAAACTGTTTGCGCAAAGATAAAAGCCCATAGTCTTGAAAATGTGTGACTGCATACTTATAAATGGTCTTCAGTACTGATGGAAAACTGGAACAGGAAAGTCAGGTTACTGTCTGAAGAAGATGCTACTTTTCTGTCAATCTACAGCATCACGAACACCTTTAGGAATACAATGTAAATAAAATTGGACTTTTCAGTTCTGAGATGCACATAAATGTGTTTTGTCATCTATCACTTGCTGTCCCAGTCAGTAGTGCTTGTGTTGCTGCAGGTATTTTAATACCTAATCATGCTATAACCAAGAGTAATTTTTTCTGGTATGACTTGATTTTGTATATTGACCTGCAGTTAGGTAAAGGGGTTGGACAACTTCAAAATTATCCTTTTATTTTTAACGAGTCTCTGACAAAGCTACAGAGGAAATGACTAATGTCTCATAAAAGCAGGAGCACTTAACTGCAAGTGCTAGGCAGATGCACATGAAATCACCTTTTATTTATTTTTAACATGATGAAATCTTTTTACTTGTGACATTGAACATTGAAATCTTGTGTGTTGTCTTAAATGATTTCAGTATCGGCGTTATTATCCTTTGCCAAAAACTGAGAAATATAAACTTTGTTACAGAGCAGACATTCCAGTTTGGAAGAAAACTAGGCTGCTGTAGTGTACAGGAGAAATCAGCAAGTGGGTGGGTGAGCTAATTCTAACCTCGCTGCACCTTAATTATGGAGATGAAACAGGTTGACTTGGATAGGCAAAGCAAATTACAGGTTCTGGGAATGATGAGAAATGAAGGGTCTTGTTGAGATCAGTGCTTAGTAGAAATACAACAGACTGTATAGAAATTTAAGATAAAAGCTATGGAATGAGATAATTGATAGACTTTCTAATCTTATGAAGAATGGCAACTTTCTGTTAAATCTCTCAGACAAATAAGAAATGCTGCATTTTTAAACACAAGTAGAATGCACCAAGAGGAGAGGGCAAGTGATAGTACTGCCGATGCATATAATGTGAAATAGCAGGAAACTATTGTAAGAAACTGAAATACTCCTGCGTTTAAAAGTAGCCGACTACCGGTCTCATAAAAGAACAATGTGCATATGATTGTAATTACTCATGTAAAATGTGCTGCATTTTTTACGAGGTCCCTTTTTTGGTCATTTTAGATTCCTGTCAATGTCATTTGTTAATGTTGGCTGTGTTTAAAAGATGTCATCTTGAAACGTTACTGATACCATTTTGATAGAGGGACTCAAGCAATACTCTAAACAACGGTCCTATTACCATGGTAGAACTAAACATTCTTGTCCTAATTCAAAATTGCCATACACCCTGCATTATAATTAAAATTAATATATAGGAACAAATTTATACTGTTACAACAATGCTGAAATGAAAAATAGATTGTTTTCAAATTCAGCTTATGTGTTAAAGCTGAAAGAACCACTAAGTACTTTGATAGGCCTGCACTCTTCTGTGCTCATTTAAATTTATATAGGATGTAAGACTGGCATATACAAGGAATGGGAATGTTTTGAATACTATCAATGCAGATAATAGAGATCCGTTTAATAGCATCTGTAAATGTTTTGATTTTTTAAAAACTTTTCGTCAAGGTGTGATCCTTAGTACATTCAATCTTTCAATCACATGCATCAGTACAGGATAGAGGATGACCTGCTGGAGAGGACTTGGGAGGGGTCCTGATGGATGACAGGTTGGCCATCAGTCAGCAGTGTGCCCTTGGACCAATGGGACCCTGAGGTGCCTTAAAAAGAGCGTGGCCAGCAGGTCGAGGGAGGTGATTCTCCCACTCTATTCTGCCCTGGTGAGACCACATCTAGAATACTACGTCCAGTTCTGGGCTCCTCAGTTCAAAAACAACAGGGATCACCTAGAAGGAGTCCAGCAGAGGGCCACAAAGATGATTAAGGGCCTGGAGCATCTCCCATAAGAGGAAAGGCTGGGTGACCTGGGTCTGTTCAGCCTGGGAAGGAGAGGACTGAAAGGTGGAACTGATAAATGTTTATGAATATCTAAAGGGAGGTGGGAGGCAAATGGATGAGGCCAGGCTCTTCTTGGTGGTATGTAGTGATAGGAAAAGGAGTAATGGCCTAAAACTTGAACATAGGAAGTTCTGTACTAAGATACAGAACAACATATTCACAGTATGGTTGATGGAGCACTGGAACTGTTGCCCAGAGAGGTGGTGGAGTCTTCTTGTATGGAGATACTCAAGACCCATTCAGATGCCTACCTGTGTGTACTATTGTAGGGTACTTGCTTTATCAGAGGGGTTGAACTTGATGATCTCTTGAGGTTTCTTCCAACCCCTGCAATTCTGTGATTCTGTGAAGTAGAGCTGTGGTGCTATTTACTGTTTGGTTTTCCATTACCCACATGTATTAAACCATCTAAAATGACTTAGATACTTTTTTCATTTGAGGAATTATTATTAAGTTATCACAATTGTTTTAACAGCAAGCATGAGGAAATATCTCGCGCACAGCAATTGATCCAGTCTCAAATGCGAGAGGGGCTGTGTAGGAATGGCACTAGTTTGGAAGACATTGAGCTATGCATTCTATTCAGCAGGAATTATTGCTTAATATACTGCACTTTGATTCTTGAAGAAAAAACTTTACTTTTAATACGCTACTGATATTGCAATCTGTAAAATTAGGCTATTCAAAACAATGAAGTAATCAAAATCACTACCCATATTTCAATATATACTTTAATAATTCCAAAGGCAGCATTTAGTCACTCTTTGTCAATCAGTAGTCTTTTACATTGCTTAAATAAATGTTGGAACTTTTACTGGGGAATGGGTGGAGTAATCCTTAAGTAGTTGTGAAATAGTAGAAAAACTTGCTGATGCTTGTCTAAGTAATGCAGCTAGTGAAAATATTTGGGCACATTTGAAAATGTTTTTAAAAATTTAAAGTTTAAAAATACTATGTCAATTTGACATTACAAATGAGGATAACATTTTAAAGATTTTTAAATGCCCTGCAGATGGGTTGATCTCCTTTATGCAGTGAATATAAGCTGAAGTAATTGCAATGATACATTTATTATCGAAAATATTTGCTACCTGAGAAAAATGAATGTCAAGTTATCCACAGATATATACAACAATTTATGCTGTACTTGAGGAGGCTGAACTGAACCAGGAGTTTGATTTGTGGGTGTGAAAGGTTTCTTTTTGTCAATAAAGTGAGACTTTAAGGATACTGAAGGCTGGAAGTAAGTTTTTTGTACTTGGTCATCACAAAAGCTGCTAACTAATCTTGTAGAAAAAGAATAAGCTGCTTTTTACATTTACAGCTTGTTTTACTGTGGACCTCTTGGATCCAGTTTCTGACTTGTCTGATTTCCACAACTAGAGTATTTCAGAGTGGTTCTTAAAAATGATTTTGTGGAGCTGCTAAAGTTGGATTCTTTCCAATGGCCAAAATGACATTTTTTCTAAATTTCTTTTCTTCAGAATGATGGAGGGGCTGCCTAGATTCCTCACTGCAAGTATTTTGCATGAAGAAATACAGTGGTAAATAAGATGATGATGTTTATGAACTATTTATTCTAAATAGACTATAGTTCTGTGATTCTGATTAGTCAAGGTAATGGGTTAACTTGCCTTTGACGGTGTGGATTTTATAGGTGGGTTCCATAATGTTTCATCCTTCTGTAAATGGATCCTTCAAGATGAAACTCAAAATTGATTCTTAAAGTGTAAGGCATTATCCCCTGTGAAGTTGTGACAACCTTATGGAGACAATATTTCTATATATTTCTTAGTTAATCCTGTTTTGGATGAGTCTTGTAGATAGCTGAAAATAATTGTTAGTAATAGGCTTCTTGCAATTAAGAGCCAAAAATCTTCCCACAACAGTGACTACTAATGAGCACTGCTGAATACCCTTTCCTATCTAACAATCTGATATTGATATCCTTATATCCTATAATTAATGATTGAAGATAATTTGTTTTGCTCTATACAGGAGCACTTTTTCACCTTGTGAACTTATATTTCTTGCTGCAGTGGAGAATGTTCCCCAAGGTGATAGAGATACTGCCATGCACAGGTCAGTTTTCCAAGTGTGACAAAAAATGAAAATGCTGAGACAGGTTACATGATCCTGTGTACCACAGTTTGGGTCAAGCCTTGCCTTGTACACCCATCTTCAAGTCAGATCTACGACTGAACGTACCTTGAAGCCTTTTAAAAAGATTCTATGAAATTCCTCATAGTGCCATTTATTAAATGTAAGTTTAGGAACTTTAATTGAGAAAGTGCTTTCTTTGCAGAGTGTTATTAACAAGAGGGATTCTGGATTAATTTAGCAGCCAGGTTTGTTCTTTCAGCCATAAGCTGTGCTGTCAGGGAAACTTAATTACACTTTAAGTGGGATGCAAATGAGTTGTGACACTACATCATTTCACATGAAAGCTTCATTACTTACATTAAGTGCACATTGCTCTCTCCTAAGCATTGGACTCATTACAGTTTTTCTGTTTCTTTAACATGGCTACATCTGAGCTGGGCTTTTACTTTTAATATGTCTTTTCTCACTGCATGTCCTTTCTTTAATCATTTAAGCTTTAAGCTGGTGAGTTTATTAAATGAGTTGAGCCTGAGCTGCACAGAAGATACTAAAATAAAATCAGACTTTATAGGTTTCTCGGATTATCATTTTGAATTCATTTTCCCTCTTGTGAATTTTCACATGCAGGGCATTTTTCTTTGATATGAGTATATATACTTTGATACGAGACATTTCCCTTAGTAGCACTTCACATTTCTCTCTGTCTCTCTTTTTTTTTTTTATTCTTGATTTATCATGTTTGCTGAGTCATGGTAAAAATAATGGCTCCTTTATAATGGAATGTAAAGTACTGAGGATGACTCAAAGTGAAGGAATTTTGATTTATTCCTGGTCACTCCCTCAAATAGGAAAATAACTTCTGATGAGTCTTATACTCCCTAGATCAGCTACACAGGTCTTGTTGGTTTTTTTGTCAAAGGAAAAACAAAAAAAAAAAAGCACTGGTGAAATAGTTGGAAGCTTTTGAAAGTATAAGCAATTGAAAGTACTGTGGAAAAAGTTGCCCATTCTTAGGAATTCCTGCACATGCGTTTAATCAGAAAATAATTCTTTGGACTTGTTTTTATTACCAATAAACTGGTTTTGTTTGCAAGTTCACACTCTATGGGATTCTAGTTAAACTATACTGCTGCTTAGGTGAGGTCTTGAAGGGAAGTCTCTCAGTGCTTATCCTCACTGGCAATTTAATAATTTGTTAACATGGTCACATGTTAACAAGGACACATTCTGTTTCACTGAATCTGGTGCTCTTGGAAATTGCCAACAGGACACCCTTGAAAATATCTGGCAACCCATGGTCAGCATTTATGGCACCTCCTTTGTGCAAAGAGCAGCTTTATTGCCAATTCTCTTGTGCTCTTCAGGAACATGCTGTAACCCTGGCTACAGAGGACGAAACAATGATTCTTTGCCACTGCCTCCTTGGTCAGTTCTCAAGTGTGGAGTTTGTGCTTTAGCAGTCCTCCTGAATTCAGTGGGGGCACTTTGGAATAGAGTATGACTGTCCCTTGAAATCAGTAGGCCTTCCGTAAATAAAAATGATATCTGAAAAAAAAATGTACTGAAAAATTTATTAGGTTAGCAGCCTTCCATCAGTCCTAATATTATGCATCTCTGAAGTACTTATATCGATGGCTCATTAACTACAAAACTGCAATTTTAAGCATGACATCCAAGTTCCTAAGCTGTGTTTGATGTGCTGCTGTAGACCTATGCAACAAAATAACTTGTTTTCCTGAGAGGCTGTTTGGTTATTACCAAGCTATTTCATATATTGGCCTCTTGCTAGATTGGAACACCTGAAAGTTGACGTTGTGAACTTCCCACTGTTTGAAGCAGTGCGTGAGGTAGTTGTGTGAAACCTATCAGAAGAATTACAAAAAATGAACGTGCAACACAGCTTTTAAGTATAAATGTGTTTATAACTATTTGCTAGACTAAAAGTTGGTTCATTCATTGTCATAGTTTTATGGTTTTGTTATCAGTATTCCACATCATAACATCATGTAGCGCACTGGGAGTTAAAGAGTTAATGCTCCAGTTCCATGGATTATTGATAGTTCTGGTTATAGTGTCTCAGAAGGGAAGAGGAACTACATAGAACTACATTTTCCAGTCAGAGAGGTCATGAGGTGCCCCTTTCCCCTTTCTGCTCGTCTCAGTAGTGTGTGTTCTCCCTGGATGGCTCACTTTCAGCATTAGAGTAAGGCCTTTGGTTTTTGGATCCACTCTCTCTCATTTTATTCAATTTATTAGTTTCAATTGTAATTATATTTTATTACATTGTGTTATCTTGCATTCTGATATTATATTTAGTAAATTGGCTTTCCTCCTCAGATCTTTGCTTCACTTTTGTTTTTAGGCCCATCTCCCTACCCTTTCCCCTTTCCCAAGGTGCGGGTCGGTGGATCCCCCCTCCACATTAGTCATGGAGCAGGGCTGAACCAGCCTGTAAACTGTTGACATCCATGAATATTACCGTAGCAGTAACTAAATCCGCAATGAATAAGGTTTTGCTTAAAATAAGTCTTCAGAAAATGAGAACAAATCTTTTTGATTGGATTATTCCGTCCTAAAAAAAGGTCTATGTATATTTTAAGGAAATGACTTATCTTATGCCTTGAATTTTCTGAAGGCTATGTGAACAAGCTGACTACAACTACATTCTAGGAAAATAGTTCACAAGCTACAGTGTGTACATACCTTGTTTAATGAAAAATCACAAGAACTCAAATATTTCACTGGTTCTTCTCTAAGGCAGAACAGATTCATTAAAACATAAAGGAGAAACTTGTGCTTGTTTGTCGATATTTGTATCCTCATAGCCAACAAGAGGTGATTTCAGTTTAACAGAGTGAAGAGACTTAGCACTGTTCATGCACAGCGTCACCAAAATCAGATGTGGTGCAGTCATGTGAGTTTGACAGGACAAGAGAAAAACTGCGTTAGAAACACTACTGAAATTTTCCATGGGTTTTATTCTGATCCTTGAGCAGAGACTTCTAGGTGCTGTCATCTAACGCTTAGGACTTCTGACCAGGTAAGTCCTGCAGTGGGGGAAAACGGAGCTCAAATGGAATCACTGAGCAAAGCCTAGCAAGAAAGGGGGGAACTAGTTCTCTATGAGCTAATAAACTGAAGATGGAAAGGTGTTTTGATATTTTTGGTGGACTGCAGATTTGAAAAAATTGCTTTTTTATAAGTGAATGTGTTTCTCAGAAATGCTTGAAAGCTTATTTGAGTGAAATGAAACTTCAGCTTCCTTCAGTAGAATCCTTTAAGAACGGAAATGTTCTAAGATATCAAAATAAACTTTTAAAAGCTCCATTGGGCACTACCTTTTTTAGGTATAATTTATATAATTATACTTTGTAAAGTGAATTATCCTTGATATTTATTTAATTGTTGGTAATATCTATCTCTTTTAATAGAAAGTCAATGTATTTTTCACCCCTATCTCCAGCTTTAATGCTACTTCTTGGATGACATATGTGCAAGAAGCAACGGGCAGGAAGCCTGCTCTAGAGTGGAGGAGAGATTAGTGACTTTGCAAGTGTGTGTTTCAGTTTCTGGATGAACCCTGACTGTAATGGCTGGTACACAGGAGTCTGGCCTGCAAGAGGATGTGGACAAAGTTTATTTCTTCTCTTTGTAGCAGGAGAGAAGTTAATAAAAGAGCAGAGATGTAAGGAATAATAATAAATAATTTAAAGACTTTTTGGGACATAATTAGTTCTTTTCTTCCCATTTTGGTCTCTACATGATTTATTTGCAATAGATTTTTTTTTTCCCCCCAGATTTATTCTCTAATAAGTGTAGATCAAAGAAATGAGACCATGCTGTGTATTAAGGAAATTGAGTGAAAAATGAAATTGTTACAGAAGATCTCACAGGATAAAGAGAGAAGTGGTGTGATTGAATGAGTGCAGGCAAATGCACAAACTAGATGTAGTGAGAGAGATACTACATTAATGTAGCAATTGTATTTAGGATTGCTCTTTTAAACAGCTTGCAATGATCAACATTACTTAAACATGTCTCTTCTGAAGGGGCAATTGTGCTGGTAGTCAGACAAGTAGAATTAAAGGAAGGAGGAGATTGTTAAATGCTACAGAAGTGACTCCAGGTTTCTGCTGGAAGCTCGAGCATTTTGACCCTACTGTTACAACAGGTGTGAATTTTAAGATTTCTACTTCAGCTTAGTACTTGCTGATTTACTGAGAGGCTGGGCTCAGGCCAAGCCTATTTCATTTATGCCTACATAAATGCTAATAGGAAGATATTCTCTACATACTGTAAATAATATTTGAGGGAAAAGGTCTTGCACTTTAATTTTTTCCACCTGTTAACAGCAAAATTTCCAATGAAGGTAGTTCAATTTTTGAATTTTGTTCTGCAGTAAGCACTGGTTTGTTACTTTAACTATCGAATAATTAATTTTAGCTGAAGTAGAAAAAAAAGCCTTACAGTATCAGAACAGAATGACTCTGGGCAGTGCAGCTTGTCCAGTGTGTTAACCATACTTGGATTTCAAATAGCTTTGCTCTTTCACTAACTATTTCTTTTCAAATCATTGATTTTTCTTTCTGGAATGCTTGAAAGGAGAATTTGAGAGAAATTTTTGGGAAAAAAAAAAAACAAAACAACTTTGATCCTTTAAAAATGGAAAATGGTTCAAGGTGATCTTGAAACTGAACTAGCTTGGCAGTATTTTTATATAATATTAAAGTTGGTTACTTGTATTCACCTAGCTAGTGACCCAGAGGCCATCTGCAATGGCCCAGTCTGTTATGCTAAGCTGCATGGTAATGAAAATTTTGATAGAGTATTCCTTTCTCATGATATTCTGTGTAATATTTAGAGATGCAGAGCACTGGTAAAACGTCTGTTATAAAAAGGGCGAATTTCAAGATTTTGCAATCAGCCTTCACACATTGTAGTATAGCAACTGTAAAAAGATCTGGGGCAAAAAATGGACTACTGTAGTAGGTTGTTAGCAATTAAATATTTCTAGTACTACCGTTCAGATAGAATTTCATATAGACTTAGAAATTTGGTACAGAAAAGATTAGTAATTAAAGCAGCCTGGAGGAGTAGAAAGTATTCCAAAAAAAAATCACTTGTCAGTGTAAGTGATAGAATATGGCATCATTTTCAGTCAGTTAAAGCAAAGATGATACAGAATTGTTTACTCAAACAGTATGAACTTGCCAGAATATTCAGCACTGGCTTCTATGATTGCAGTGGCCAGAACACCTGAGGGTAAGGGGTTGTGTGATCTTCAGTGCACTCTTTCACGTAGTCGATTTTGTCTCTTCCCCGTTCCTGCTCCATTCTGTGAATGTCTCTTTTGCTGGAAGAGGTGAGCTGAGAAAAATGAGGAATAAGCGACACTTAGATTTTTGACTCTGCTGTATTGGCTTCATTTTGGAGCATGGGGAGCAGATGGGAGCTGTGAAGAACAAACCAAATATTTATTGCAAGGAAAAAGCTATTAAATATTTCCAAGTTCCTTCCATCACCTCCTGAGGCAGAAAATTCGTGAACTCTCCACTGAACTTGTGCTGCACTTTTGTAAATATAATATTTTTCCTGGATTTTTATAAGTTCTGAAAATGGTGTCATGGTATTTAGTAGCAGTAGCAATAACAACATCTGTGCAACATTTGAAAGACAATAGTTATAGTTGGTACCAATGGAAGAAAATATTTACATTTAAAAAGAAGCACGAGTGTTTGTACACCTAATAGTCTGTAACCAGAAACAATATTTTAAAGTAGCCTCTATAAGCATTTTTTTTCTGCCAGAAAATTGTGCAGAAGGCAGTGATCATTATAGATTAAAAGTAAATTGCAGGACACAGTTGAGACTAGATGCTACCATTATACTGGGTGTTAGTTTGTGCTATATTAATTTAAATGAGACTGTCTTGGGATGCTTATCTCAATGTGTTTTGGCATGCAAAGGGAGTTGCACGATACCCACAGGTGGCTGCTATTTTCCTTTTTTACCTTTGTGATTCGCCTTGACTGGGACTTCTTTTATTCTTTGGTGCAGTGGATGTTCTTCCTTTGTTCAGGGAATCTGACCCCTTTGCTGTTATTGGGTGAAAATTATAATGACACCTGCAATCTCACGCAGGGTTTTATAAAGCAAGGTTATGGGAGTATTAAGTTCTCCAGTATTGTTTCCACTCAACTTCATGTGACAAGGAAGAGGCTGTCTGGTTTAAAGGTGTCAGAAATTGTGATTCGGTATCCACACTGATGACCTGAACTCTTTTGTTCCTTGTATATTAACTGTTACAACAGCAGTGTAAACTATAGCAAAACTGCTGCTGCACTTCAGGATTTAAAAATAATAAATAAGACAAAGCTTAGTTGGAAGAAAATGCGTATTGGCAATACTATGTGGCCAATGGAGCGTATAAGCGATGTTATGGACGTGTATGTCTGAAAGCTTGAGAGGTCATTGTTACCCTTTAATCAAGATGACAAAACTGGCTTGATATAGATAGTATTTCATTGTATGTTACTCTTGAGGACATGGAATACACATCTCATGGTGTGTTCACTTTGAGTAGTTCACTGCATTATTGTAGTGGGGCCCCTGCTAATATTATTCCCCTCGCGGATATGGAAGTGGAAGCATAAGAAAACATTTAAATCAATGAAGCTAACAAATAAACAGTATGTGGCTGATGCATGGCCTGTCAGTTAGAAAATACCACGTGTAGGTCATATCGATGTCTTCTGGTATAGAACTGCACTGATTATTGACAGCAGAAGTCTGTGTGTGATGAACATCTAATTGGGATTACGTTTACATGGAACTGTAGCCAGGTACAAACGGTGAGAAAGATATGATCCAGCCTCCCATTATGAAAAATTTTATCTACTATATTTTCACCATAATGGAGTTGATAATCTGCTCTAGAAACATGATATAAAACTTAATTTCAGAAATATAGGCTATACGAGCATTTTATTTGCCAATTCCCTATGGAAAGTTGATGTAAATTATAGAAAATTATCTAAGGAATTTTCAGCTTTGTCTCTGATTTGGCCAGTTTAATCTCTTTTCATCTTAATTTTAGGTTTCCCCTGATTAAGAATATTTTTGGAGCATAAATATTAGTCTTCACATAAGCTTGTAGAGAGAAAACAGAAGAACAAAGAAAAATGATCAAGAAGTCCTTCTTACTTCCTGAACAGGGTTTATTACAGCATTCCTTTTTGATGGTATTTTCAGGAAATTTGTCCAAGGTCCCAGAGTAGCTGACTATTTCTATTGAGGCTACTGTGGAAGTATTTTCCTGGCAGCTGAGTCTTCACTGAGAGCTTTTTATTTATGGTAAAAGTTATTGATCTGTACTGAAATATTGACACATTCTATACTGTTTTTTGAATTTTGGGTCAAATCTTGTCGATCTACCTAAATGCACTGCACTAAAGCTAATGAAGCTTCTTAAATGTCATATATGAAAAAATTCATATGGATTCATATATGAATAAATTACTTCTACTGTGTATAAATAAATATCTACTTCAAGCTCTGTTCAGGTTGAAAAGCAAGTGAATTCCCTCTAAAATAGAGGGGAAGTAATCATACCTTTTGGATTCCAAAAGTTGAGTATAGTTCAATATTACTGTAAACGCGGTCAACGCGTATCTTATTCTATGCATTTTTGTAGCTTTGGTATACTTGTAATAATCTTACTGCAGGAAATCAATGAAAGTCATATTGCTCTGCAATCCACTTTTTCGGGCAAGATTATAACCAAGTGCTTTAGAAGAACTCAGTGTGTACGTGCTTCATCCTGTGCAACCTTAGTTAAGATGAAACATTCAGTGTAAGAGATTGGATTGATGTACATCTTAAAGCCAAACACGTTTATAACTTTAATATTCTTCCAGCTATTTATTTAGTGAAGACAGAGTCAAATAACTTATCCTACATACGTGAATATCTTGAATTTTTTTTTTTGCAAGTTACTTCATCTTTAATGTGGAAAGATGTTGTTATGTTCGCTTCCCATTTGCAAGTTCTTTGTCTCAAAAAAATTGCAAGGGGAATACTATTCATGCAGAAGCATTTCCTGGACATGATAAACCTTGCAAACTGTCTAAAATTGCACATCTTGTTTCCATTTCACTGAACTTGTTTTGTGGCTTCTGTGTATATGCACAGCACCTATTCTGATCTTAATGGGGAAAGAACGTAGCAGTGCCTAATGCAGCGGTGCAGACTATTTCTACCACAGATGTGGTATCTTCATTTGCCTGCTATCAGGGACTGAAAAATCTGTCGTGTACATTCATGACAAAGGAATTAGGCTGCATACTGTACTGCAAGATGGGAAGCCTTGCAATAAAAATGAAATTCTAGCAGGGTAAGAACTAGTTCTCATTGAATCCTTTTTTTATTAAAAGTTAATTCCCCTTTCCTTCGTTGCTGTAAATTACGACTTCAAGATCAACTGTTTTTAGAGATTAAAAAAAAAAAGTGCATAGTACGACTACAACCAGGCTGTACCTTCAGTATTTTTTTTCAGCAAGCACCGAATCTTTTAAAAAGGGTGGTAATGACGTATGTCAGGATTTGTTAAGTGCTGTATCATAGGTAGTTAGGAAACTGACTTGGCCCAGGCCGAACTCATTAGCTAATGAAGGCTGCAATGTTGTATGAATGACTCAAAAGCTGGTTAGGCAAGCAAGGGACAGTTGAAACTGTGCAGAAAACTGTTGTTGATGTTGATACAGTTGTTGACTTATATTAAGTAGATATTACTAACTATCTAGCATCTTAACAAATGTTGAGCTCATTGGGTTTTAGTCTTAATTTTATGGCAAGTTTTTCTCTAGTCTGATGTGCACAACCATGCACTGTGAGATTTAACACTTCATTTTTTTTTTTTTAACGAATTCCTTAGTGATATTTGTTATTCCTTCTACTTTAACTTGATTCTCTTATGAATAAAAGAGGACAAAAGTTGCCATTTCAACTCATTCTGGAGGATTTTGAACCTTTGCTTCATTTGCATGCATTACCTGCCTTCTTTCATTACCAGTGGACCCTCTAAGGGGTCCACAGTCTGCCTTGAGTTCCCTACATAGTTAAATCCCAAACCTGTGCAATAGTTCCTTTTAAGAACAGTTTACTCTGTTTTCCTCAAATGATGCAGAATAACAGTCACAAAAGAATCCACTGGAATAAATGTATGCCATAAATATCTTTTTAAAGCCTTGCCTCTGTAATTTAGCATTATGCTAATTAGGCTATTATTTTAAAGCACCACTTTACTTTCCTAACAAGTAGCCTGCAGCTTCTGCATCTGTAAACCATCTTGACACCCATGCTTGCCAATGTTGTTTGCCAACAGACTTCTGGTGAATTTATTAATGAAGCTAAAGCCATGCTTACCATCTGAAATATTGTACCTCAGAGCGAAGTAACTTTTAGTGGGTTACAGGTTTTTTTTTTTAAGCTTTTCGTTATAACCACAGAATCCTGGAGGTGGCAGCAAAGTACATAAAAGGAAAGTAAAACGGAGTAAAATGAACATTAATGCATAAACTAGCAAGAGATTAATGATGCTATGCAGTACTGATGACTGACTGAATGCATCAGCCTTTTTCTAGCTTGAAATGACAGGGTAGGTAAATAGAAGGGTAATGTGTTTATCTGTTGTTTTTTTAATTATACTGGGTTTGATCTCAGTGCACTGAATTCCTTAGCAGCAGATGGGGGTTTTCTTTCCTTTTTCTCTCCCAGTATTACAGGAAAAAGAAACAAACAGGAATAGCCTTTCTTCTCTTTTCTTTTTATTTTTTTATTTTTATTTTTTAATGTTGTACCCCTATGTAACAAAGTTCAAAACCCGTCTTTGCTCGTCTCCCTGTATTTTCAGAGAGCTTTTCATCATTTGGGAACATGCACTTTTCAATCCCACTTGGTTTTCGTGTCTTCAGCATTCTTAATGGGATGATTAACTGGCAAGGTGATTCATACTTTAATAACTGATTACAAAGGACACCATATTAGACATCCTAAGAGCCCTCTTTACTCCAAAGTATACATACAGTAATGACCCAGCAGACATGAGTTATAGCTGCTGTACCTTGAATAGCAAGAACAATGAGCGCTGGCAGAAACATTATTAAAATGAGAGGGAGAAAACTCCTGGCTGCCAAATTGCAACTGTTGGTTTCAATGTTGAACTTGTTTGTCAAAATACTGCTGGGTAGAATCAATAAAATGCTGCAGTCAGAATGTGCTGCAGGTTAGCAGTCTAATGCAGGAAAGTTCACTTCAGATCGATCTAAATGGGGATGTTTTTGTAAAGAATATAATGCAACCTTTTGGAAATGTACAGCTGGCTTTGTTGATTAAAAGAGAAGGCCTTGAGCAGGGAGCCATTTATTTGCAGACACTCTGTGTAGGCGGTAATGGAACAACTTCTCCATTTGCACTTACCTGTATGCCTAGATCCCAGCTTGTGTGAAGGCTTCAGGGAATCAAGGAAGATTTCACGTACAAGGGAAACTTCAAGTTTAGCCTCTCTGAAACAATATGCAGTCTGAGATTTTGCATGAAGTGGGAGAAGGGATAAATATGGCTGGAAAGTGAAAACAAGCTTGAAGATCTTGCTTCCATCCTCTGGCTTTAGTAGTGAGAGTGGTGGGCAGGCATACCATTCAGCTACATGAAAGTAGTGCTAATGGGGCCAATACAGGTATGGGGTCTGCTCCTGCCAGACGTGATGTCTGCAGGAACTGGACATAAGTTTCAGTGGAAGCTTGAAATGCGTGTCATTTTAATATACACAGATATTCCTAGCACTGATTTGAGGGCATAGAATGCAGAAGGCTTGACATCTTTCTGATGTTAGTAGGAATGTGTAAGACTGAGGGCTTGTAGGAGATATTGCTTGGCAGTGTTGCTTTCTGACTGAGTTAACGAACGTGCTGTACAGCTCAGCCATTTCTCTTCTGTCTGAGTTTCTGTTTGGCAGGGATAGTGATGATGTGGTAATTGATGGCCAAATGTGGGCCTTGTGGTGGTGACGAGAGGCTTTGCAGAAGGATCTAGCTAGATTGGAGCAATAGGTGGCCAGCAAAAGTATGAAGGTCAGTAAAGGAAAATGCCAGGTTCTGCATTGGGATGGAGCAATGGTGGACACTGAATATCGTGTGTAGTTCTGGGCTTTACTATATAAAAGGCACATTAAGATGCTTGAACACATCCAGAAGAAGGTAACAAAGCTAGTAACAGGGCTGGAGGGCATGTCCTGCAAGGAGAGGCTGAGGACAGAGCCTGTCAGTGTTCAAGGGCATAGGGTAGTGCCCTTGGTAATCTGTTCTAACTTTTGGTTAGCCCTGAAGTGATCAGGCAGTGGAAGTTCCTTTCCAGACTCTCATACTCCTCCATTTGAGTTTTTACATGCCTTATCTTAGCACTTTTTATCCATGCCTTTTTGCCGGATAAATGTATCAATGAAAGTTATCAAGACTGTTTCTACATGTAGCTACAACAACATAATTATCGTGGTGTAACAGGTAGTTACGTTATGGCTAATGAGCACGAGCAGTAAGGAACCTGTACATTTTAAGCCACTGTAATATTTTAGCTTTCTTTAGGAGTCGGTCATTGTTACTGTTCAGGCAGTGAAGAGCTGAAAAGATCCACAGGCACATTTGTTGACCACGTATTTGTTCCTAGGAGAGGAGTTAGCTTCAACATCCTGATAACTCTTAAGTCCATAAAGGAGTGTCTTTATTGTTCACTTTCCTTCACAAAGAAGAGTGTTAATCTGTGTGAGAAACATTACATGGATTTATTCTGAGATAGGTATTTCAACCAGATCACTCACTTTAGGGAGGCCTGACAATCTTGTGAACTCCATTTTTAATTAATAATAAACATTTAGTTTAGCTTATGTGAAGCTTAACCTGGACTTGTATGCTCTGTCAGTTTTGCAGTACTTCTACTTAAACTACTTCAAAATAAGATTCAATTTAATCTTAGACAATATTTTGCTAAGTAAATGGCCATAAATAACAGTATTTTGATCCCAAGTTTTATATTCCAACAGATTTCTAGTTGAGTTTAAATGTTTCTTTTAGGAAGACGTCTACACATTTCCATCATTTAAAATGTTTATCAAATCAACTGCATGTTGTCCCAAGAGCTAACACTGATTACTGCTGAAGGGGGGAAAAAAATAAAAAGAAAAAAGGCTTTTTTAATAGCATTTTTCAGCTTTGTCTTCAATCCCTGAATTTGTGCATTAGTCTGTTAGATTGAGTTGAGGCTGTTGTGGTTCTAGCTACAGTACAAAGTATTTGATCTGAATACTGATATGACAGTCTGCCTTGCAGCATGGTAATTCTTTGATTGAATTTTAGAAACAGGTTTTGTGATCCACAGAAATAAAAATAAGATTATCCATTGCTAATCATGCAGTCTCAGACTTTTTTCTGCTCTTATGCATTTTGCTCTCATCCTTTTGAACCCAGTTGTTGTCTTTTCCCTTAAGAGCTCAGATATTTAGTTTGATAACTTTGCATGTGTCTTCCCAAGTGCAGCAATGGGCTCTCTGTGCACTGAAGTTTGCGTCTGTATTGTTCTGAAGATATCTTTGAACGAATGGTTTTCATATGCAGATGGCCAAAATCATGCATGTGCATTATGGCTGTAGATCTATAGATTAGTAATTCATTGAGTGACAGGAACATATCTATCTTGCATCTTTGAATTCAAGACTGATATCTATATCTCTTTTTGCTCTGCTTTGGGCCTTCCTTCTGCACCGAGCTGCTCATACTCCTAAATATGAATAGCTAATAAGTGCAGGGTTGGTTTTTTTTTTCATTCTAAAGATCAATCTAAAGATTCCCTTTTCTATCTCTTTGGCATCTGTTTTTCTCAGTGGGACTGATGAATCAAACGTGACAGCAGGAATGATTGTTGGAGGTTAGCAGGGCAGTTAGAGTTAATACAATGAGCTGAGATGATGTCAAGCTGTACCAGTTATGGTCTTCCTAACAGACTGTTTTGTATGGGTAACTGTTTGACTTGTGAATGACGATTTAGTGAAGCTAGAAGAAAGCAGTAAGTTGAGAAGCAAATAGAATGACCTGTCAATTAAACAGGTAGAATGGCAGACCGCTAATGCAGGCTGAAATGAGGACTGCAAATTCTTTGCAACTCATTTGCAGCTTTCAGAAACTTCGAAGCATTAATCTTCTGAACCTCAATCCTCTGACAGATAGGGCCATCTTAAAGAAAATTAACTTATTAATTTAATGAAAATATTTTTAGTAATAGATACCAGAATAGCAGTGGACAATAACACAATCTTCATACCATCTTGTATGAGCTGATCTCACTGCAGCCTTTTTATAGCCTTATGATGATAATACTGCTGGGACATTCCTTGGGTAATGAATGAATTCTTGCTTTTGTTTTTTTTGTAAGTCATGCAGTCAACTTTCCCACACTTTTATTAAATCCCTACTGATTGTTGCTCTCAACAATTTCTGCGACTGGGAAGAATCTGAAGAAATCTATATGATCAAGAAGGCAAAAAAAGAGGTGTGCTTTAAGAAGGAAGGCTTGTATTAGGAGTGTAATCATTACCACTCAACACGTTCATAGCTTGCAGCTTATTAAGTCCCCAGCCACCCAGAGTGGTGGCTGATGATACAGCCTGGTGATAGTCTGTTACTTAGCCAGGGTTCAAGCCCTGGGGAGTCTCATGGGTTGCTAGCCTATTGCACAATCTACATTCTGATGACATAGGTGAATAAAGCATGAAGAACTTGTGTGCCATCGGTATCAATGGTTAATAGATCTGGTTTGTAGCTTGCTGCTGTAACATCAGATTTCAACCACATTCTTGGTGGACCACAGCTTGACTCTACTGTTCCTCTTTCCATCACTCCTTGTCTACAGTTTTCTATTTTTGTATGGTATCTGATTCAGTACCAGTATCAGTACTGAAGATATCCTACCCAGTCTAAAAACAGCAGCAAAAAAATAATTGCAGTGGATCTCAGCTGTACAGAGTTCTTATGTAGTTCTCTTACAACTTTCTGCAGTTTTTGAGTTAAAAGACTTCTTTCTAATCTTTAGTGGATACCACATATGAATTCAGGATACCTGAGAGATTTCTTAAATCTCTAGAGTAAAGAACTCTGCCAGTATTTATGTAAAGGTAAAGACTGTCTTTAAGAGAGACAATTTCTGCAGCAGTGACTATGGACTGTGAAATGAATTGAATGTGACTTCTACCTTTCTCCATGGATGGTCACATTTCTTTGAACTTACCTTTTTTTTTTTTTTTCTTTTTTTTGAGTTCTTACAGATCCCATTTACTTCAAGATTTATCACAGACATTTGTAATGCATTTCTTGTCTATCTCTTAAAAGAAGGAAGGAGAAAATTTGTCTCAGATGTAAAGTCATGACATGTAATGTATTAATCAAAGGTAATCAGAAATAAATTTTCATCACATTAGGAATGTTGGTGGGGTGATTACAAGTAGCTATTGATGCTTTGACTGTGTGAATTTCTATTTGTATATAGGCAGAATTAATGGTGGATTTCAACTTGAGATGAACCCATGAACCCATTGGGGTAAATTGCATTCCTAGTTTTGAGGTGGATTTTGTTTGTTTGTTTGATATTTTTAAACTATTCTAAATCAAAATAAAGTTGCTATAAAGTTGCTTCATTTCCCATGAACAATAAATCTCAGAGATATCCAGGCTAGAATGTGAGATACAGCCAGTGAAGTTAGTTTAATTTCATGTTCATCTGCATAGAGTAAGACCTTATGACATTGTTTACTGCTGATATAAATAGAGGTTGTCGCTTCAGTGGAATTTCTCTACTTGATGCTAACACAATCAAATATTTCTATTCAACTCTAAGTATGTTTCATTGATATGGAAAAACATTTGGTGCAATTTTACTTCAGAGAAAGAAAATACAAATACTTTGAGAACAAAGCCAAACACTTGCTTTTCCTATAACTCCCTTCTCATATAAATAAACGATCAATCTCTCCTCAAGTACAAGTGCCTAAGGGCTTTCATAAGATCATTCTGTAGCTGTTGCTTTTCCTTTTATATTAGTAGGTGTACCAGGCTGTTCTCGAAGACATGCTGACATTACTTCAAAAATCAGAAATAATACAACTGTTAGTGCATGAAGCAAAAGTGATAGAATCCTAGAATCAGTAATCAAGGCAGAAGGATAAATATTACTATAAAGTGTTTGTGAGTTCTAATAATAAATGAAAATGAAATGAACCTAACCAGTGTGCTGATATGAGATTGAGGAGATTCTTGCAAACATGCTGTATGGTCTCCAGCTGTTTCTCCAGGTAATTTAAGAAGCTCTCTCTTGTTTGATAAAGCACAAGTGCTGAGGCTGTCATCCAAGGCAATTCCATATTTATCTTTTATGGTACCATAGACGTCACATAACCGGTGTTACTTTATGTATGCATATATGGGAAATAATGTTTTCCAGTGATGACCCATAGCTACTCTTCAGCTGTCTTTGCCCTTTCACCGTCACTGCTGCTTTTGTCATCATCTCCTCATTGTATTGAAAACATGGGATTCACTTTCTGTCTTAATTTCCTAGCTGTGAAGGTTGCTTCACCACTAGTTTTATTGCTATGGATTTTCAGCTGATGCATCATACTAGTAAGGAGTCTAGAGTAATATTGACAATGTGAGACACCCTGGGGAAGGTAAGATCACTAAGAAACTGAGGTGGTTGCAGCAATGGCACTTGTCTCTGGTGGTCTGTACCATCTTTGAGCAACACTGATGTGGTAAAAATGTCTCTGTCATAGTCTGGAACATCATCTAGAGCTTTTCTTCAATGAAATTTACTTAAAGGTTTTATCTTCCAGTCTTCATGACAGCAACTATCAATCAAAGTCACTTCCTCTTGATTATCTGTGTACCCGTTGAATAGACTAGATATATCTTTAATTACTATTAAACACTTGCCAAGAGTGGACATAAGGGGAAAAAAATCTGTCAATCAAGGGGCAAGTTTGGTGTAGGCAGTGAATTATAATGAGAGGATATTTGAGAGAAGCAAATCAAATAAATGAATTGGAAAAACAGAAGTAATTCACAGGAGGAAGGGTTTGACTGAAGAGTTAAAACTTTATTTTTTTTGTTCCTTTCCATTTTGTGATTTGGTGTCTCAGCCTGTAAATGACACTGGTTGCATCTGAGGAAGGAGGTTACGAAGAGAGGATATTTTGGTTTACTTTATTTTGGGGCTTTTTGGTTACAAACAAATGGATATGGCTTTTTGTCTCCGATTTTCATTACCGCTCTTTCCTCCTTTTTCTTATTAAATTGAAGCATGTTAGGCTGAATTGTTTTGGTAATAAGCCTAAGCTGGTTGCATTTCTTCTTTCTTTTTTTTTTTTTTTTAAATAACTTATTCATTTATTCTAAAAAAACTACAGAGATGATCAGAAAATACCTGAAGCCTGGTGTTTAAGGCTCTCATTTAGACTGCAGTTTATTCTCCAGGGAGTGTATCAATTCAGTGAGTTGTATTTCACATACAGAAATTAGATTTTTGAACTTTATTTCTTCTTTGCATTTCCCATGTCTTTAATTTTTTTTTTATTTTTTATTTTTTTTTTTAATCTCAGATTGGATTAGTAGATGCCCAAAAGGAATGGAAAAATAAAAACTAAATGAGGTTGTAGGGAAAAAGCAAAATGCAGAGTAAGATATTAATTGATCACCTGATTCCTAGAGTGCTGCTGATGTACCATCACTCAGAAATTATAAATAGAAGGTTACTACTGTGTGCTACAAGGAGCTAAGTTATGCAACTTGGCCAGAAAGGTATCAAATGTAATGAGAGCCAACTTGAAAGCTTTTTGAGACTTTGCTCCTTTGCAATTTGGAGTGAAAGCAAATTCTCAGTTGTAAAGGAGCTCCATAAACATAACTCACTGAAATGAGAGGGTGATAAAAGAACTTTTCATTCTTTTTTTTTTCCCCCTAGGATAAATTACACTGAAATCTACAGAAATGTTCTTTTCTAGTTTGAGAGTAAGTGGGCTTCTATAATAAACATTTCTGTAACATACAGCTATTTTAGCCCAGACAGCTCAATTAGGGTTGTGCAGTAAAATGCAACTTCTGTGCACTTTGTGAGCACTTAATGTGACTGAAAGCCTGTTAGCAAGAAATCTCATAGAAAATAGGTCCTGTCGAGTGTTTAAGGAAATTGAATTGGCATATATTTAACTCACAGGTCTGAAAAGCAAGAGATTTCTGGCTGCTGAGTAATTTAATTATATTGTCATATTTGACTTTTCCTGTTTGAGCCTCCTTTATTCATTATTTTTAATACATTGAGAGCTGTGCAAAGTGGGATGGAAGCTACTCATGCAAGATGATAAAAGTGGAAAATATAAAATTAAGCCTGACAGCATTTTTCTCATTTCATAGTTATCCATAAAAATCCAGCCTTCTCATGTAAGCAATGGGCTAATATTTGTGAGCCATGTGTTCACTGGAAAATATGTTTTTTTTTTCTACTTTACTCTTTAAAGAGAGTCTCTGATAACAGAGAAAACAATGTCCAGTTTGTATAGTTTATAATATAATTCCTATCTAAACAATAATTTAATTATCTTTAACATACCTTTAACTAATGATAACATTCTTTGTTCTATTAAACTTTTGCTGGTGTCCTACAGTTACACTCCAAGAATCCCTGGCTGGTTATAGCCCACTATTGGCAATGAATATCATTGCTGGTTTGCTCTTGCTGAGTTGTGTGCCACCTTGGACATACTGCTCTCAAAGATGAGTTACTCAGCCAGTGTGAGATATCTATAAAAAGCAAGAATCTCATTTATTGAGAACTTATCAGAGAGGTGTCAGTGATTTAACTGCATCAAAACATCTGTTTTGGGATGGGAAGAATAGCCATCTGGAGGTACCTGCTTTTATCTAATGACTCTAAGTAGAGCCTACAGGGCTTGCTTAACCTATCAGTGTAACAGATAGAATATATATATTTGAGTATATATATATATATAATATACTCAAAGAAAGACATATCAAGCCTCTCTGGTTACTTATTCTCAAGACAAACTAGGGGGTTGGCCCTTTATTTGTGGAGTAAGTGTTTCTAAAGCGTCAGATTGAATCTTTGAAAAAATAATTATGCTGCCAATTCTCGGAGAAGGTCACTGTAATTTTTGCATGAAGAAGACAGTCATAAATCTGTACTGGATGCGTGTCTGTTAGATGGGATACAGCAAATGAGGTGACTCACTATCTTGAGAATTCCATCTTGTTACGCTAAATACACGTTTAATTTTGAAGAAAGGCGTGAGCAGGCAGGCTGCTGTTTCTACTTTAGACAAGATTTAACGTTTTGAATGATCAAAATTGAAATGACATTTTTGGGCATCCTTATCACCATTTATAAACTGATGATTTACTCTCAAGAGTCTCTATAGTTAGACAAGGTATTTGTTATCTGTCTCCTACTCAGGACAGATTTTATACAATTGACAATAAACAGTGAGAGGACTCAATTTTGTTATGGATCAAATAACCATCTGCAGGCAGCCAATGTTACTTTTGTAATTGCCAATGTAGCATAAACACTTAAGAAACTGCATACAATGTGAGATGGATGCTCAGCAAGTACTGATGATAGTTCATGCTGGTATGGCTTGAGGATGCCAGATTCATCTTGTCACAGTGAGAAATTGCTATTTGCTTAAGGGCAGAAAGCAGACAGAAAAAAACCAAAGTTTGGGACGCTATTTTGAAACAGTATCACTTGCAAATGTATTTGCAAGTTTACTTTTTCTGATGCACAAATAATAGAAAGACAGAGAACATTTTGGCAAATATTATCTTTTAAAAGGAACACCAAGTGATTATGAAAGCTCTTCTAATTTTCCTCTTATTTCTCAGCAGGGAAATCATCAACACTTCTGAATAAAAGTAAATATTGAAATGCTGCAATTTTCTTTAGAAGAGCCAGTCAAATATTTACTGCTGTATATAGCGCCCTGTTTTCCATTACTTGCTAGAGTATCTTGTTTATTGAATGCTTCAATTCTACATCAAGGAAGGTGGTTTTGTGTTATGGTAAGTAGTTTAAACATTGTATTTTTGAAAATAGTTGAAGGCTAATAGAAATGGATTTTTAAATGGATCAAATAAGCCGGTCTGCTGCCTGCTAGTGCCTCTGTGACTCACAAATGCTGCTGTTGTGCTAATGAAGCTTGGCTGACTTAAAATAATGACTGTATTTCTGAACAAGAGATTAGGCACATCACCACTTTTTCTTCTCAGTGAGTTCACTTTACAGTAAACATCAGGTGACAGTGTAACCTGTAACGATTTTATTACAGTTAACTACATTCAGCACATTCCTGAAAAAAAAAAGCTTGGGCAGGGCATCACTATTTTTATTTGCAAATCCTGCATGTTTTAAAGTGTGAATAAGGGCGTATTACTGTTGGACAATTAAATGGAATGAATGCATAATATGAGAGCTGTTATGAGAAGCCCTACAGGGGATATGTGAGCTCTAAATGAGTTTAGGATGGACACTTGCTGGCTGCTGTACTGTCTGTAGCTCAATTACACAGAAGAGATATTGTTCAAAGGGGTAGGATCCTTATTTTTAGTCCCTTTATTCTAACCAGTATTTGCTTTGAGAAGAGAAGCATGTGCACCATGTTACTTTCATCTAGTGTAACAGTGCAGTTGAAAACAGCTTGGACCTTTCAACCACTCAGCTTTTAGTGCTATACAGATATACGCCTGAAATAAGAACTTTGTTGCCTCAGGCTGCCTCAGCAGCCACTGAAAGGAGATAAGCACACTCCAAAATTCAGTCATGCTGTTGAAGATCTGAATTGCTTTCTGAAAGTGTCCTTCTTTAATTATTATAGAGGGTGTGTAAGGTATTTACACACCTACCCCTGGCACCTCAGTTAAATGTGCTGATTCTGAACCTCAATTCAGTAAAGCTGACGCTGAATGATAGCCCCTCATCTAAATGCAATCTGAAAATCAATGGAAATCCACAGTATTTACCAGAAATTGATGGAGAGGCTGGGAGATTTTTGTGGAGTAATTTTGAGATGTGGTTTAATTCTGCACAAAATCAAGTAAAGACTGTATACCAGTCTAGTGAAAATTCTATGCCGTGAGGAACATTTCCAAGAAACCATTATGAATCTTGTAGCTGAGTGTGTGTACGTGTCTACCTCTGAGAGTAAAATGCTGATATGGGTAGGTTTGAAATGAATTCTCTAGGGAGACTAATAGTAAGATGGAAGGTTGAGTGCCTACCTGTTGATATCAGCAGAGACTATGGATTCTGTGATGGCCAAGACATCACAACACAGCTATAACCCCAACAACCAGTGTTCAAGAAGCATTTAGATGTTGCACTGAGGGACATGGCTCAATGGGGAAATATTGGTGGTAGGTGTACGGTTGGGCTGGATGATCTTGGAGGTGTTTTCCAACCATGGCAATTCTATGATTCTAACTAAAAACATATTTAGTGGTACTGAGGAAGATATTAAAGAAATTGGCTTCAAGGTCTCTGACTATGAATGGGGATTGGGCCGCTTTTATTTCTACTGCTTTTAAATTTTTAATTCATGTACAATGCACTGGAAAGTGAAGAACTTCCTGATTTATTTTATATGACTCAAAGTGTGGTGGGCTAGGACCATTCTATTAGAGGAAAGAAATGGTGAAATATCATTTCCCCAGAGTGGAAACAAATAGAAATCTGGAAGTAGAAAGATATGGAATTATTTGAGGATAACATAAAGTACTGAGGCCTGGATAACTCTTAGAAAGCACAAGATGATGTCTGATGAAGGTATTGTTGGATCCATTATTAGAAGAGTGAGAACAATGTTCTGTATGGTACAGATGTCCCTTATCAGTGCTTACAGTGTATTTCTCAAGGTATAAATTTTTAACGGAAGCTCAAGCTGCAATAAATCTTAAAATGTAAGCAACAAGATTTGTGACTCCCTAACAACATTCCCTGTTGACCCTGCAGATTTCTTGGCAGGAAGCTGATGGAGAATTAAAGCTGCTTTAAAAATAGCATTGACTGCCCTCGCTTGCTCTCCTCCATGGGAGAACTCTGCCAGTGGTGGCTAAGGGACGAGGGAGAGCAGTAAGAGACTGACATACTTCTGTGCCAAACCCTTTGTGCCACCAGGGCAGAGGTTCCTGTTCATAATTTAAGGCCCTGCAAAAAGGGCTGGTAGAGCGTGAACTCTTCTGTGGTTTCAACAAAGCCTAGTAAAATCATGTTTGCATATTAACCGATTTCTCTGATGTTTTTCAAAAGTACCTTTTCGAGTGAAGACATTTGTTTCATGGAAACAAACAGAAGATCCACTGAGAGGGAGTTTTCTGTAAATATGTGCTAAGATGAAGCCACATTACAAACAATTATACAGATAATTGATAATTTTATACATAACCAATGCTCTGACAGAGCTATATGGAAATTGAACAAAGCCTGTCAGGAATTAAACAGAAGCAACTGTTTCATCACAGTTGGAAATTGAACAAGATAGGTTCAGCTCCTGAGGGTAACCTAAGATTTAAGTTGCAGAAGTATGATTGGTAGAACTGATTTCAAATAAATAGCTTGATCTTTTAGAAGACTGCAAATATAAATGAATTCTCAATCTAAACGTTTGGCTAAAACAGTCCACCTCAGAAGTGAGGTGGGTGTGAGTGCACCAAAAACTTGGTTTTGAAAGCAAATTGCTCTGTTTAAATTAAGGATTTGTTATTCAATATAATATACATATTTTACAAATCTTGGAAGTTCCTACTATTTTAATACTTCAGTAGCTTTCTGAGTTGATGTTAAGGAGAGATCTTGATAAGAGGCAAAACAGCTAGAATTCAGTTGTAAAAATGCCTCTTGTGTCAGTCATCTCCAGGACTTCTTCTGTTTGTCTTGAGGAGGACTAATGGTGTGTGTGAGCCCGTCAGCTTCAAGGGATTTAGAACAACAGAACCCAGATAGAATGGACCCCAAAGCTGGTCCAACAAAGCAGTCGACACTGCTCCAGTCAAAACTGTATATGTGTATATACTTGAAGAATACAAAACATTTAGAAATACTAGGGCAAGAAACAAATAATTCTTTAATGTGACCTGAACTCAAGATACCTTTTCTTCTTCCTGGAGTTTTTGAAATAAGAAACTCTGACCTCCAGGAAACCTGATTCTTTGCCCTTCTTAAAGGATGCCATCATGTTTGCAGAGGAAATCAAAGTCTGCTGCTCAGCAGGTGTGGAAAATTTGTATTTGTTGTACTTTGATTCTGGTGGTAGAGGAAAAAAACAGTCAATACCTAAATCCAAACGTGGAAATTTTAATGATTTTTAAAGTCTGAATGTGAGTTAACTTCAGAGTCTTCAGAAAGAATCTACAGATAGTCTGCCTCCAGAAGTAAGCTGGGAGATACTTAAAGCTGTATGTAATCATGTAATCTTGTTAGAATAATGATTTGTGATGCAGATTCTTGCCCTACATGACTGTTAACTTTTCAGTAAATACTTAAAAATCTATGATCAAAACCTGTTACTGATCTTAGAAAATCAAGTTGCATCCTCTGGGATTTTTTTTTTCTTTTCTTTTCTTTTTTTTTTTTTGTCTTCTGTAAAATATTAGGAAAATATCCTTCTGTAATTAAGCTAACTGGAGTTCTGTGGATGGAACACACAAGACAGGTTTGAGCCAATGGGAAAACTAGATGCAATAAGTAGATGCAGCAGGCTTTGGATTTGTTCCTCCAAGTGCAAAACACAGCTATTAGTTGTCAGTAAATGGAAATAGAACTTGTAATAGGGAGTTAAATTCATCAGCTAATTCACAGGTCGCTTTAAGACCAATTTTAAGGGTAAATAGGATTCAGAGGCTCAGACATGTCTCCAGAATAGCGAACAATTTATTCTGAGCTCTGATTTTCAGGAGAGAAGGATACAGCAAACAGGTTCTTTATGGTAATATATTTTATGCTTTCTATGGTATATGAAACATGAGCTTCTTTATTATTTTGAATTATTGAACATCATTTAAATTCATATGGAAACAAAGATTCTTTCCTACAGCATTTATTTATTTTCTGAACTGGCTGAACCGTTTCTCTTGACATGTATCAAGCTGACTGAAAAAGAACATTGAAAATAAAACCTCTGTGATTTCGTATACCAGGATTAGAGGCAGAACAAATAATGCAGTGCAATGCAATCAAAATTAGAAGGGATTTTCACCTGAGACAAGGCCAGCAGATGGCAAATACAATTCAATGTAGAGAAATGTAAGATAATTAAAATTGAAGTTAGGAACTAATCTGGGGGATACCTGCTAAGTGGAGCAATCATCCAGCACAGTGATCAAGAAAAAGGTTTGGGTATTAATCTGGAAGAAACTGTTGAAACCATGATCCCGCTGAACAGTTTCAGTAAAATAGGCAAATTTCATATTAGGTTGTATGAGCAAACTGCAAAGGTATAAGCTTAAGGAAGGGGACAGCAGACACTGCTGAAGCTACTGAAATGCATAGGATCATAGAATGTTTGAGGTGGGAAGGGACTGTTTGGGACAACAGTCTCAAATTGTCTACTTCAAACAGGATCACTTGGGGCACATTGGTCCAGGATCACAGCCAGGAGGGTTTTGAATATCTTCAGAGAGGGAGACTCCACAACATCCTCTCTGGGCAGCCTATTCCATTGTTCACTCACCCTCACAGTGAAAAAGTTTTTTCTCATGTGCAGATGGAACTTGCTGTATTCCAGTTTGAACCTTTTGCCTCTTCTGTTGCCAGGCACCACAGAAAACAGGTTGGCCTTACTCTGTTGATATCCTCTCTTAAGATATTTGTAAACATTAATAAAATCCCCTCTCATTCTTCAGACTAAACAAGCCCAGCTCTCTCAGCCTTACTTTCTTTCATCTCCTTAAACATCCCTATACACCTTTACTGGACTTGCTTTAGGATCTCCATGTCTTTCTTGTACCGGGGAGCCCAGAACTGGACACAGAGTTCCAGATGTGCCTCACCACGACAGAGAGGAGGGAGAGGATTACCTCCCTTTTTTTGCTGGCAATGCTCTTCCTAATGTACTCCAGAATACCACTGGCCATGTCAGCCATGAAGGCACACTTCTGGCTCAGGATCAGCGCAGTGCAATATGTTTATTAAAATGAGAGCAAGTCACCTAGTCTCCTTTGATTATTGTCTTTTAAATTTTTTTTCTCATCCAGACTTGGGGGATGTTGTTGCAGTGATATGAGCCACCAGAAAAAACACTGTGTTTGCTGACATTTTCCATTCATCACCCTGTGAATAAGGACTTCAGTGGTGTGACTTTTCTTTGAATTTTTGGGGGCACTCGATCCAAAGTTAAATTTAGTCAGAAAGAATATCTGCCATGAGTAGATCAGTAAATTGATCATACCTGCTTGTTTGTGCCAGTTGCTGGGGTAAATTTGAAGGAGGCTAGAAAACTACCCATGTGCATGTTTTAAGGCATCTCTGGAAGTCTGATCATGTATGAATTTCTACTTGAGACTTTCCTTGCATGTAATTTCATAACTGTTATAAGGAGGGTTCTCAAGCTTTTGCTGAGGCAGCATGAGAGGATTTTTCAATGTCTCTGTTAAATACCTGTAAGAAAACACTGCAGCATCAGGGACTGAACGAATTTACAATTTTAATTTGAGAGCCTCTCAGCAAAAGATTCCATAATTTCTTAGAAATGTTGCACCTTATTTTACCTAACTACTCAAATAGCTATTTATATTCCCAAGACATTGCCACAGGTGTATTTAAGAAAGCTTTAAAGCATATCGGAAAACAAGGATGATTGCTGGCAGGGTACGTGTGAAAACTTGTTCTGTCTGAAATAGGTCTACACTCTTAGTAGGTTCTCTTGTGGGAGGTGCTTGGTACCAGGTTATAGTTTTGTACTGCATTAAGCAAGTTGTTAAACTTTGCCTGACCCTCAGTTGTCTCTGATTACAGAACAGCAGATTGTATCAGAGCAAACTGAACTACACAAATATTTCGAGAGGAAGGACAGGGCATTTCAAAGTTCTTCCAGAGGGATCATGTGCCAGAAACTGCAGGAACACTCAGCAGATCTAAATGGCACTTCATTGTTTAATATATAAGCTAGGGAAGAAGAAAAACAGAAAATAATCTTATATAAAATAACACCTTGTGTGGCTCTGTTGATATATTTAGCTAGTTTTGATGTATAAACTCTACCAGTTCAGATAGTCACCAGGGTCCTTACAGAATCTGTATCTAAACTGGAAGTTAAGATATTGCACAAGATATGGCTGGAGCATATTTACTGTTGGAAATACTTAATAGTGGTATTTTACTAGGTTCTTTGTTGCTAGAATTTTATTTTTTAATAGCACACAGCACTCTCTGAGACCTGGAAGTATAGCCAACTCTTTCCAGGCTTAAATTACTCAATAATGAAAATACATAACTGTATGTAGTGCAGGCCACGTATGTGAGAGATAAATTTATGGATCCAGTTTCACGTATACTGAGATAGCTGTGATTTTTGTACTGGAGGCAAGTGGAAGCAGCTAGACCTGAGGCTGAGAGTTACTGAGTTAGCAACTTGAAGTAGTGAATAAAGTTGTAATTTCTGAGGTCTTGCAGAGAGTACTGTTATATCTTTGGCTGGGATGTGTTCAGCAACTTTAAAGAAAGCAAAATAAAGATCCCTTAGCACATCAGTCTCAGAAGTACTTCACAAGAAAGGCTGCTTTTCCAGGGGTCTTTTGTATACAGTGGGGACTGTGTTCTTCCATTCTGAGTTCAGTAATTAATGTCTTTTCTTCCTTGTATTCCTGCATACTTCAGAGATGGCAGAGCACTCCAAAAAAACCTTGATTTTATTAATAAAACTCTGTATCATGTATGTATATTAGCAAAACTGGCCATGGTATTTTTAATGGTAAAGCTTATTATTGCTTTCACTGGATCTTGTAAACTAGCACAGAATAAAGCTAAAGCCTCTTTCAGTTAATATATGGGGAAGTGTGTTACTTCGTCCTTGCTTGTAAGTCATCACATTGTCCTTGACAAACGTTAGATGGCCTGAATGGCAGGAAGTATTACTGCACTGCAGGATTTAAGTGAATTTCCACCTAAACAGATCTGCTCAGTCCCATCCTCAGTCTTCATATTATGGCTTATGAGAGTATGGTTTTGTTTTTGTCCTGGAGCAATGATAGGATGAAGGAGGGCTTCAGAGTGAAATTACACTGATTCCTGGTGCCAGATATGACTCAAGAATGGTGACATTCACTATTTTCTACAGTAGTCCTTTAAATAGTAGTAGGCTTTAAAGGTTTGCTCACTTAATGCAAGGCTGCTGGCTGCGTGGACATCTTCCTTGCAGCTCCCTCAGGAGGTCTATGAAGCTACAGAGTCCTCTATCCTTGTCTTCTGAGCTCTGGAGAGTCTGCATTCTAATAACTGCAGAGAGGATGGAAAGTGTGTTTCTTCCCTTCCATAAACGTGTAATAGATAAGACTCACAGAACAGTGAAACTCATTGGCCAGGTTGTTAGTTCAAGTTCTCTTCTTGATACTGAGAGATTTATTAAATCTATGCATGATATATATTGTACTTTCATTTCTTCTGTTGTTTCAGGCTAGCAGCTCTAACTAAATTAGATGTCAAGTACTTGCTGTTTTCTCCTCATCTTTATTACAGCATTATTTGACACTGAGACATCTCTCTAAAAGTATTCAGAAATGAATTATTATCATAATTAGCTCGTCAAAGATAGTGACAGTCTTATGGAAAAGGGAAGTAAGTCAAACAGAACAAATCAAGTTGGCAAGGAAAACAAGAAAAATACCAAATATCTCCCTGAAGTTCCAAAGCACAGTGGTTTGGCTGCTCCCTGGCAGGGGAAGCTCAGCAGGACCTTACATTCCAGTTTCATTTAATCACTGCCACTGCTGTCACTCCACAGAACAGAAACTGCTTTCAAACCAATTGCAAAGCATTACAAATAGATTGCTACCACACAGGGATCTGTACAAATGTCACCAGAGAATATTCTGAGAGGGAAATGAATTACACATGTTTTAATTTGAAGCCTTCCCCTCTTATGGGCAACTTTGCATTACTGCCACAGTCACACAGACAGCACAGTGCTTTCCCATGACTTCGCAGCAGCACCTGTTTCCATAGTAGTCATTAGCAAATGCAAAATTCAGCAGGGGAAGCAGTAAGATGTTTTAGCTTTGCAGCATATGGCTTGCATCTGTGATGGAGATGAGAATGGGTGGCTCATCAGAATCTTTGAATAAGCATTCTGACACCTGTTTTTCTTTTTTTCTTTTTAATTAACATTGCAGTCGTAGGCTTATGGTAAAGACCATAATGTTATATGTGACCAAATCCAAGATTTCCAGTCTGAAAACTGTCACTCTACGCCAAGCAAGTTGTCACATAGCTCAGAGCCAGCAACTTTCTATCTGGGCTAATTGTAAGGTAAAAGCATCTTCACATTAAAAGCTGATATTCACACCAAACACATTATTTTTCTGAGTATTATTGAAGCTACTACTACTGCATGGAATGTTACAAGTTGCTTTAATATGCTTTACCACGAGGTTTATCATCATGAGTATGCACTGGAGTTCCTTCTCTCCTCAGTATTGTACATACTTACATACATGCATATATTTTCCACAGTCTCTTGGATAATTTTCCCATTGTAGAATTTAGAACTGAAAAGTGACAGATCTTAAGCTGCTACTGATACGTTGTGCTGTGGTCTGTTAAGAACTTCTCTATCCTTACGTTTCCTCAAATTGAATTCAACACTTCAGAGGGGTTGGAAATAGGGAAGAAAAAAAAGAGAAACTCATACCCTCAGATTTTCAAGATTTCTGCTTGTATTGTAACAGTGTTATTATGCACTGGTGGAAATCTCTTGATTTCAGTGGTTTCACTGTTGCACAGCTGGAATAAGCAGTGACTTTCTGTATTACAGATAGATAAGCTATTACTGCTCGGTGCAGCTCTCGCCATACGTTCATTGCTGGATCCTGGGGAAAATGAGCCATCAGTCAATGATCCATGCATTAGAAGAAGCTTTCTCTAGAAGTATTGGTGTACAAATGTACAAATGTGGGTAACCCTTTTTTTCAAGCTGATATGCAAGGTAACTTGTATGAAGTTCGCTGAGAGAACTGGTGGATTCCTCACAATTAGTCAAGAAATACAAAAGAAACCATTGATATATTCAATCTGGTCAATCGATAACCACATGCTCCCAGCTGGAATTGTTGCTTAGGATTATTATTGTGCTGGAAGCAGATATGAGACTTCTAGGAAACACCATTTTTCTGTATCTTAAATAATGAAAAATTATTTTTAAAATTGTATAGCTCAGTATTTGATTGACTGAATGTTCAACTGGGTGAAGCATTACAGGGCCAGAATTTGTTAATCAAATTTATACAATGGAAACCTTTCCTTTTCAAAACTGGAGAATAGTGGTTGGTGTGCAGCACGAGCAATAACTTGGATAGAAATAATTCTTGTCAATCATGAGGAAAAATGGGAGAACAGCCAGCAAGAGAGCACTGACTGCTGTACATTTCATGTGGAAGAATTTTTGTAAGTCTGAAAACCAAGAAAATTTGAATTGTAAAAGGAAAACTTCAAGTGAGGCAGTTTAGCCTAAGTACAAATTTACCCCCAAGTTTTCTGTTTTGGGGCATGCAGTCCAATATCAAGAATGGTTAATATTTCCTTAAACCTCCAACAATAACACATTGCTAAAGGCAATTCTTGTATTCTAGGCAATCAAGTAATTGGTAACATCAATAATTGTCCTTTGTAGACAGAAGAGGAAAAAAAGTAATGGTCCTACCTTAAATTCTTGATTATTGAGGAATTTGAAACTGCTGGAGAAAAAAAAAATTCTGGAAAGGGGATGAGATACTGAAGATTGGTCTGGTGATGTGATACCTATTTTGTTAAAAATAATTGCTAAGATGGGACTCCATTTTTGTATATCTTCCCACTTCTCAACACAAAGCTTCTGTATATAAGCTGTTAGTATCAGGCTGAAGTAGGACAATTAATAATGTGTATTTATTCTGGAGTATTGGCACCAGCATCATTGGTCAAGTTATCCTTGCAGCAAATGTTGATGCAAGTTTTGTGTTGCGGGGGGCATGTAATGTGTGCTGCTGTTTCCTTGTTTGAAATAAGGCAGTGAACTGAGTGTACTTATGATCTTGGCCAGGAAAAGAAATCCTCCATTAAATCACTTAGATTATTGTGTACTAACAAGCAAACCTTAGACATACATCTTACTTAAGGTTATGCAGATTATGAGAATCCTATCAGTTCTGATGAAAGACAAAGACGACCACTAGCTTGTCCCTCTCATTTGTCAGGGTCCATCCTTTAAGGCCAGATTTTGGCAGAATAATTCAGAGCCAGCTGAAAAAATGTTGAAGGAAAAAACATGTTTGAAAATCTTTTCCACAAGATTTATTCCAGTGCAACTCCATTAAAGCAGAATCGGGAGATACATAAATCACCAATTCAGGGATCACATGATGAATTTGTGCAAGTACACAGACAACGAGAGATGAAGTACAATGACTGCTATGAAAGAAATGCCTCATATTTTATTATGCTGGCCCCTAGTGTCAGAGGCAGATGCTGGTAGTACGGCAGTAGGGACTGAACCTTCTTTCCATTCCATTTTGCTGCTGCGTGACAGATAACAACAGAGGGGCAGTCTGACAAAATGGCATCTAACACAGAAGTGCAGATAGAGCAAAAGTGTGTCACTGAATTTCTCCACGCAGAAAAAAATGGCACCCACTGACACTCATTGATGTTTGCTGAATGTTTATGGAGACCAAGCAGTGGATGTGAGCACAATGAGGCAGCGAGCGGTGCATTTCAGTGGTGGCCACAGTGAGTCAGGCTCTTGTCCATTGCTGGCAAGAATGCACAGATAATGATGGCGCCTATGCTGAAAAATAGTGCTTTGTAGCTGAGAATGTCCTCTACCAAACAGTGCTATTGTTCTCTGGTTACCTGTTGTAGCTTCCATGGAAATAAATAGGAAGCTTTACTTTTGGAACAACCTGCATACATGGTAAGTGTGCTGATATCTAGTCTTGCCATACACACTTTGAAAGCAGGTGTTTGATTTTTTTTGTATTGTATTGTATTGCTCTTGGAGGTGAAGACCACAGTAAACAAAACGGGAAAAGGCAAACTGTTATGTGTCAGTATTTATTGTAATCTGCTGGGTACCAAACTGCATCTGACAGGTTTAGCATTTCTAGGGCTGCCCATTTAACTCACTGTAAGCTAGTACCAAATGTCAGCAGCTTTTCCTAGTAATTATTTAGAGTCACAGGCTAATAGAATGGTTTGGGTTTGAATAGACTTTTAAAGATCATCTACTCCTGCCTCCCTGTCATTGCAGGGACCTATTTTGCTAGATGAAGTTGCTGAAGCTCATCCAGGCTACCTTTGCACACTTTCTATTGAGATGCACCATCCTGCATGTAATTGCCCTCAGTCAAAGCAGGTTCTAAATGCTCCTAATTGAGTTTTGTTCTATTCTATAGATGACCACTGAAATCAACAAGACCCTTCCTGCTGACTTTGCTGACATCTGAATCATGCCATTAACCAATAATGTAATGTGAGAGAAACTTCAGTATATCAGGAAAGGACTGCTTGAACATTTGAAAACTCATAAACATTTCAAACCCAATTCAGTAGTGGAAGATTAGAAGTTAGAGGGAAACAAGTGAAATATTTTGTACAGTGCAAATCAAAACTTGGAGATATTAGAGAACAGCTTTGTAGGAATGGAATGTTGTTTCTGCATTAGATATTGAAAAGAAGGAATCGATCTGAAGAAGTAGGGCACAAAGTATTTGTATTTTGTAACTTGTCCTTAGAAATAGCTGATGTGAAAAAGTAGAAATACCATGTATGTTAGTAGCATATTTTAGAAATATAGTTGCTGAATTGCGTGATTAATTCTCACTTGCAAAACTGCAATAGTTTTTAAATGTTGTGAATAGTATTGTGGACTAGAAAGCATGTTCCACTGCAGTCTGGTTGACTGAAGGGGTAGAAGTTGCAAGTATTGCTGTTGGTAGTAATTGCATGGTAGACTGTTCAGCTGGAAGTCTTTTTGCCTTGAGGTGAGCGCTCAGAATAAATGTTCCCTGCTTTGAGTCCCCTTTACTGCTCTAAACAGTGTGCTAACTATTGTATTGAAAGCTGAAAGGAGAGTAGATTGACTACTTTTCTCCTTGTTCTTGTCCATGTTTTACTCTCAAATTGCTATAATTTTTTGCCTTTCTGCTAAAATGAATCTTACAGTACACTTGAAGCTTTGGAAAAGGGAGTAGATTTCTTTAGGGGGCCTTTGTGGGAAAAATACTTTCCTCTATTTAGGTGCTAAATTATTTTTCAGTGATCTTATTTTTTGAAGTAAAAGATGTGTGTGGTATACATATAATTTTGCCTTGAAAAGTTATTTTCTCAGTTTTTGCTGCAATCCATTCTGAAGTTTCATATACAGAGTTCTATTATTGTTTACAGATATTTCCTTTGTACACTGTTAGATTTCTCCCCAGAATTAATTGACGTCTCAGGACAAAGACAATAGGACGCTACTGTGCGTGATCCTGCACATGTACAGCTTTCATTTAAATTAATGAAAGAGATGTAAGTCTATGATTCTAAATTGAGAATGAAGACCAAACCTAATTTTATTTATTTACTTATTTATTTTTTAAATTATGTAGGAAATGGCAAATATACAGATTTCTGTTGCTTTGCAAGCACCAGAATAAATAGAAATCTTATAACAGCGGTCATATATATTTATATATAACTTGCTTATCTGAAACCTTTCCCAAAAAACAAAGATGTGGATTCACCTTGCATTTTATCCATTATGCATGTAGCATAATGAATGTATGGTACAGCTGTAAAAAAAAATTGCTATGTCTGAAATTACAGGGTACAGCATAAATGGCCTAAATGTACAATTACTGCCTGCTGTATTTAGAGCAAATAAGAAGTCTGCTTGCCCTTTTTGATGCTATCTGGAAATATAAACACTGGAGAGACCTGTTGCTTAGTTATTTACAGGCTGATCAGGCTTCATATTACCCCCAAACATGTATACACAGACATACAGAAAGCTACGCCTGTGCCTTACACTCCCCAGTTTCTTTGCCAAAGAGTTTATCATTGCTCTAGTAATGAGTGGTTCAAGATGAACATTCAATTTTTTCCCTGTTCTTTGCTTAGAAAATGCAGTGATTTTTGCATTTAATAATGTGTATTTCAAGATCAGAATCTGTACATTAAATTTTTTTCATTAAACTGTGTTAACATGAAGAAACATTAGAAGAAATCCTTTTGAGCAATTGCTTGCTTCCAGTGGAATAACTATTCTCATACGTAGAGTTTGCCTCCACATGGATTTGGTGTACAGCTGCCAAGAAATTGTTTTTAAAATGTCATTCCTTTACATGACTGCGTTTCAATCCGGTGTTCTACTACGGGCTAATGGTAGCCAGTCACAATTAGCCACGAGGGGCCAGCTTCAGCCACCAGCAGCACCATGCTGACCCGGGGGCCAATGCATGGGATGAAGGCAAGTGAAGAGAGAGATTTCCTTGGGTCCTGGAGGGCTGGCTGGAGGTATGCAGTGACCCCAGGAACTCCATATGGCAGAGCCAGGGAGGGAATGTGGAAAGGAATCATGGAATCACAGAATGGCCAGCGCTGGAAGGAAACTCAAGGATCATGAATCTCCAGACCCCCCTGACACAGCCAGAGCTACCAACCTCCCCATTTAATACCAGCCCAGGCTGCCCAGGGCCCCGTCCAACCTGGCCTTGAACACCTCCAGGGATGGACGGGGCATCCACAACCTCTCTGGGCAGCTGTTCCAGCACCTCACCACTCTCTCTGTAAAGAACTTTCCCCGACATCCAACCTAAATCTTCCCTCCCTCAACTTCAAACAATTTCCCTAGGACCTCCTCATCAGCCCCGTGTTCAGCTGTTGGAGGGGCAGAGCAGGTCTTGCGCTATTTAAAAGTCTCCCAGTGTAATTTTGGTTTGAATGATGCTCACCTTCCATGTTCAGAGCTCTTGGGACATCCAGTCTCAGAGGAATGCTAGTCTATGTCATAGGATTTCCCTTCAGCAGAACCTGTCTGTCTCTAACAGGACTGTTTCCTACTACCCTCACGTATACATTTGGGAAATAATGTGTAAAAAATGGTGGGGAATGACCACATCTGGTATGGAAAGAGGGGGTCCTAAGGTGAGGACAGAGAGTAGAGAGTGGACACAGACAGGTTTTGTCCTGGGGTGCAGCTTGAATGGAGTTTTAGTATATACTCTTTATGGATGCAGCATCTATATGCTCCTATATTTATGTTTATTTGCTTATTTATTTTCCAAAGCCCTGTTCCCAAGACCTGGGCTTCTGTTTAATCTTGGTAGCCACACTTGGGCTGAAGAACGATTGTCTGTGTGCACTGGGGAAATGCTGTCTTTTCTGTGATTCTTTTATAAGACTTGAAAGAACTGCAGAGATGGGAGGAATGCTGAAATAAAGGAGCTGGGCTTTGCCCTTTTAAAGTTTGTACAATGCCAGTCTTTCATAATATCCAGTCTCATAGGGAAGCTGGGCATCTCATAGAGATAAATACAGTTCCCACTGCTACTGAAATCCATTTTACACCACGTTGCATGAAAATGGGGTCATACTGTATTGCAAGTAATAAACTAGGATGTTATTTTGAGAGAATTCTCCCTGTCTCTCTCCTAGGGTTCCTTCTACACAGTGATATGTGGCATTTATAAGTCCATATAACTACTTTATCTTCATCTTACTGAGTTACAAATAATCTCGTAGTTCTTAAAATTCTTTCTTTCCTTCTCTTTCCTTCTTTGCTTTTTCACCCTTTGAGTTCTACAGATTATTTTTTAAACTTCGTAATTTTAATTCCAGTGACTTGATTCACCTAAATTTAAATAGATTTTTTCTTTTTTTCCCCATAATAATTTCCATTTGTATGGGAACTGTTGAGCCTGAACCACTGATTGATCACCTGAGGACAGGACTGAGTCAGCCCTGGGAGCACAGGTGAAAGGTGTAGACCCCATTTAAGGGCTGACTGCCACTGGGGAAGGATCTCTTTCTGGGGATCCCTCTTCTGTGGAGTCTTTCCTGTGAATGTAGATCTTTGGATGCAGGTGAGCATTCTTTTTCTGTTTGTTTCTTTTCCTATTTTCGCTACGATGATCTTTCCAGCTGTAATACTAACTGTAACACCGTTTATACTTCTTCATCACAGTTCCTAATGTCTGCATTGAATGGCAAGCATATTCTTCTTGGAACAGAATTAGAGGTTATCCTTAAACATAAAATGCCTATTAGTCAAAGGCAATTACATTTAATACTTTTTGGGGCTAAGTTACAGCAGGTCCTTGATGCTTAAACCTGTTAAAGTGTTTCGGAAATGTAGTGGCATACGTTTGCGATGTGCTTCCTTGTTTTTATTTTTACTAGGCATAATTCAGTTTTTGAAAAGTCCTTGAGTGTTGGCTGACATGTGGTTAAGGCTTTTTTTCTGTAAGTGAAAGTTCTTTTTCTTACTGCTGTAGCAGTAAGTGCGATTGAATGAAAAGGTAATGATTTATCTCTTCTTATATTACATGCAGATGCTTAGAAGCTATCCTAAATACTATATGAAACTATATAATAGATGTGTTTATCATTGAGCATTTACAAGAGCTCAATAAGGAAGCAAGTTTTCTCTTTATTTTAGCATTTGTAGAAAGAAAGAAAGAAGGGAGAACAGGATTTTCTGTAAAAAGGATTCAAGAAGGCAAACTTCAGAGCTTAGTGTTTGGATTCATATTCCAGGCCAGCCTCAAAATCAGGTGAGGAAGCCATGCCCGCATTTGATTTCTTTATGACATCATTTGCTATTCACAGATTCCCACAATGTTTTCTGTTTGTTTGAAATAGCACAAGAGTAGTTCAAAGTGTTTTAAAGTAATCCAACAAATGCATCCTTGAAAAACAACAACAGAAAACTGCAAGTACAGTCTATGGCTGATTTCATCCTAATTTCTTCTTTTATTTTTCTGCTACAGATTCGACGCTTAAAGGTGGCTTTGCTGTATTTATTCTCCTGTCACACATCCTACCAGCTTACGCTAGAAAGTGGCCCTTCTGGTAGTTGCCAAGCACAAGGTCTGTTCACACAGAAGTTCTGGAACACGTGCAGTGTTGGTTGCGTAGCTGATTACATGGGAACTTGACAAATTATAATAATTACATTCCTGTTCATGAAGTTTCTGCTTTACAGGGAACTGGAGATGGTGATACTCATTTGCAATTACCTTTGTGAACCACTGTAATTATGCACTTGGAAAATGACAGCATTTTACTTTTCCTCGTTGTTCAAAGAACAGATGACTGTGGGCAAGAAGTACCTTGCAAAGGCTCTGAATTACACTTAAGTGTTTGCTGTTCAGTGATACTTAATCCTCTGTTATTACTTATACTATTTTTAAGTATTTAGTTGAGCGTTTTTTTTTTTTCTTTTTAAACCATTGGACTGTCTGATTGTTCTGGCTTCCAATTCCAGTTAATGTACTGACTGCTGAGTTATCTAAGGTATTGTGTATGTACACATGCCATATAAACTCATCTCTGCTTACACTAACACCATACCATGTATGTAGAGGCAAAGTGGATTTAATATCTTTATCTTATGACCACTTCAATTTAAATCTTTTTCTCCAGGATTTACAGTCATCTGAAGTGATATCACTCAGACAAAAATAGCAGCTCAGGCCACAACACCATGCTGAAGAGCTTTGGCTCTTTTGTTCTTTTTTTTTTTTCTTGTGATATTTTGTAGATATATTTTGATTTATTTTTGGTAAAAACAACATTTTGTAAGTTTAGTTGTTAACCTGGATGCCTTTCCCATCATTTGTGGTAATATTTCTTTATTCATAAACTTACATTTAAAGATGTCTCCAGCATTGCAGCCTTTTGCAAACTATAATACTGTACAGTAGTCTAATAGTATATAGTCCTCCTGATGTAGGGTATAATTCCAGTGCACCTTTTCCTAGATGTTTATCCTGAACTGAACTTAATTTGCAGCCCTGTGACTTGTGTAACCATCTCTCACCAAAGGATGATGTTGGTTGCAGCTCTGTGTGTGCTGAGAGCGGCTGCATGCAGTACCCAAGGGATGGGTCCAGAGCTGTCATTGATTTGGCTTAGAATTATGAGCCTGGAGACATAAATCTTGATGTCTTTGATGATATCTCAGATATAAATATTCAAAAATTTGGAATGATATAGGGTGTTTTATGAAGATTTTGAAGTGAAGATGAAAGGTAAGCATCTGAAGACCACTGCAGCTGCTGAGTAGAAATAAGAAAGATGAATATAATGGCATTTCTATTTGGATGCAGCACAAGACATTAACAGTAGAGTGTTTCCAGTAGCATAATGAGCTGTGAGAATTTTGGAGGGTGGAAATTCATACTATAAAGTCTGGAATAAATGTGCATGTTGAAAATACTGAACATTTCTCCCTTTTCTTTTACATGACATTTGTTTATGAACTTTGGTCAGGGTTCTGGGCTTCATTTTTCACCATACACTCGACAAAATTGGGGCTTATCGAATCCCAAGTCTCTGCAGCATCTATCAGAGATGTAAATGAGCAGTGGCAGTGCCACGCACTCTGGATTGCACTGATGATTGCGTTGCCATGGTGATAACAGAGCATACAGGTTCCTGAGGTGGCATCAGTAATGTGGCAGTTTGAAACTTAATCAATGTTCTGCTACTTCTCTGTATTTCAATATCACTTCAGGAAAATTGAATTCTAGGCAGTTGTCAGTCTGGTTTATTTCCTGTGGATTTCTTCTACGAAATTTCCCTCTTTCTTTTATACTCTGATCATAATACAGTAATTGAAATCTGTGTTGGTCTGTCATACTAATTAGGTGACTGCCTTGAAGAAGGCAGCCTCTGCCTGTTGTGTTCAACAGCAAACCCATGCAAAATATTTTGGGCTAAATAATTCAGTAACAATTTTTGTGCCAAAAGTAGACTCTTTCAAAAGATTCATCTTGGGTAGGTTTGTTAATCTTGGAAAAACTGTAAGCACCATGTAGGACTGGAAGATGATTTTGCCTATTGGTAGTTAAAGCTGTCAACAATAGGCAAAAGGATGATGCTTCCTAGATCTTAAGAAATACATTGAGTAAAAAGGTATCTTGCCCTTCTGAAATGTTAATATATTTACAGCAGCATTTCAGCGTATCTCCATTCAGAGAAATTTGACTTTTAAAATAATCTCAGTTTAAAATGATTATTGATGGTAAGAATTATGTTGATAGTATAATAAAGGCAATCAGCCAGACAGGGATCTACATAGGTTTAGAGACGAACTGTGTTAAGTTTAAAAAGAATGGCAAATTCTTCCCATGTGAACAGTCTTGGTTCATATTTGTTCAAAGGTAGGATAGAAACCTTCATGTTTATTACATTTCAGTACTAAAAATTGTAATTTTTCTTTTTTACAACATCACATTAATGACATCTATCATGCAGAGGTGTATAAAAGTGAATTTATGTCTAAGGGTCATAAACCAAATAAGCTATTCTCTGAAGGTCTGTGACATAAGAGGGTATTGTAAACGTATAATGCAAGTGTCCTGAGACTGAATGTAGGCCTGCCATCACTTTCAGGGTCTTTTCTTATGCCACAATTATTCTGAAACAGCTATTATTGGTTTATGAGGAGCAGCAGACTGTGGAGGGTGAATATGTTTCATTAGGCCATCTAGGGTCGCTTCTAGAAATGGCATGTCAAAAGACAGTAAAGCTGAAATGAAGCTATACCCAAATATGTCAGTTGAGAACATTATCTATCTCTCTTTTTGTATTTAAGCAGTACCACTTATATGCAACCAGTTCCAGTTTTATAGTAGCAATAGTTCAAAGAGTTTCTAGCTCTTTATTTTATTCAGATGGATTTAGTCCTTCAATTGTTAGAAGCGAGCCATCTTCTTTGGCTAAACTGGAGAACCAACTAAAAGCTATTATTGACAGGTTTCAGACTAGAAATTGGGGCACTGGCGAGGGATCTGTCTCTTCTGGGTTATTCTAAGAGTTGTCACCTGTACTGGAAGCTGACCTCTGAAGCCCTTGCTCATGGTCTCCCTTTTGAGCATCTGGAGCATACTTGTTCTTTGTGCCTGCATGGCTGACAGAGCCATGGTTCAAAGAGATTACAGGAGACAGAATTTTTATTGTACATATACTTGCCTGGTTTATATTATATTACTAAGCTAAAACTAATTGACATTGTTTCTTTTTTTTTTTTTCTTGAAAATTCGAGAAGTATGTTTTTGGAAAGGTGGAGATGAAGACCTTTAAAACACATGTGACTGATTGCAAGGTTAACCTGTTCATGAATGCCCTTTTTGGGGCAAAATAAGTCTTATTGACTCAAAATTAATGTATTGAAAGTGTAGTATCTATTTCTTACCAACTATTTAGCACATAAGATTTCATAATGTTTTAGCCTTTCCTCTTTAGTTTTTCCACTCAAAGAAATATCTCTCTCAAGTTCCATGGCAGGGCTACATTAACTTGTGGTTGGAATCATCTGCAGTGCACAGTGCCCTCCAAACTCTTAACTCATAGACAAGCTATATCTTGTAAGAGATATTGAACAAATACCTTCCTTTTAACCTCCTGCTGAGCAGGAGGGATTTCTCGTTGCATTTAGAACAGTTGCTGCAGGCAGCACGTGTCTTGGTGGTGCAGTTATTTTGCACTTTTTTTGGTTACTGTATCACCAGCAGATACGCCAGCAGCCAAGTCCTGCAGGAACGTCCTAAAACTAACTTTATTGCAGCACTTTTATTACTCGGCGGTGCCAGCAGATGGCAGTCCAGTACTAGTCTACTAGTGCTCCGGTTTTAAAATTAACGCAATTAATTTTGCAACGTAGAGAAACGCTTTTAGCTCGATTGTTCTGATGATTTTGCTGCTTTTTTTTCTTTACCAAGAGAAGTTTTGCCCTTTGCCTTTTCTTCTGCACGACGCCGCCGTCCAAACTTTATCCCTGAAACATGGTTAGGCAGAATGAGTGTAGGTCTAAGGAAGTTGCTGCGTAGTTTGTCCCCGTGGCATTGGCAGAACTATATAATTTATATCCCTCATATTTTAAGACTCCTTCCATCTGAGTAGTTTTAATCAGCCTACCTGCAATTCTCCCGGTGGTATCGTAAGGTCAGACATTCCCTTGTCTCAGTGGCTGTGTTGCGTTGATGTATGAAGGTAAAACAGCTGCCGTGCTTGATCACGGAGGCATGAGGAATGTAATTTGTAATTTAGGTCCCACTCTTGCAAATGCTTACGCACACGCACAACTTTAGGCCTGTGACTTGTTTTCTAGCAGTTAGAGCTACTTGGGGATTTAGTTACCTGTATTCTTACGCACGATTGCAGGATTGGGCCATTGCTTGTAAATCAACATGTAGAACTGGTCTGGGTACTTTAGTCACGTTGGATGTGGGGAAACTTTATTCATGGTAGTTGGTGTTATTTTACAGAAAAATCTCTTTTCTCTCTCATTGCAGCCAGCATAATTAGAGCTGTCATAAAATGATTCTTATCTCTAAGCTTACTGCTCATTTTATTTTTGCTCTTGTTTATTATTTATGTGTTCCCATAAAAGCTTCTCATGCTACTTCTGTTGGTGCATACATAATACTCACCTTAAGAACATCTTCTAATACAGCAGTATAGACCTTGTCTTGTTAGGGATATGACTTTTCCTGACAAGAGAGAACGTTTGGGAACTCTGGGGATGCTGAAAGCTATGGCTGAGCAGAATAATTATCCAGAATCTCCTGGGCTGTCATCTTCACCAGCTTTTCCCAAGGCAGACTTGTGCAGAACAGTGGAAAGAAATAAAGATTCAACAAAGATTTTCAAAAGGAACTTGAAATCCATCAACACACATGATTGCATTTGGGGGAAAAAATAGTAATAAAAAATACCTTTAACCTTTGTCTAATATCACTTCCCATTCTCTCTGAATGTGACATCACAATGTTGGTGAATGGCATTTATGCACTCTGAGGGTACACAAGTATGCTACTTGTGAAATGAGATGGCTAGCCTCAGTGACTAGTGGACGGACTTGCTTATAATCTGATCCCAAGGCTGAGGTTTTATAGCTCATATGGCTTTTCTGCTCTCCAGACTGCTTTAACTTTGAACCTTCAGATAGCATTCATCTGCCACCTCTGGGTTTGCTTGAAGTTTTTTTTTTTTTTAAAAAAAAGCTGAACACAGGCTAAGAGAAAGAGATTGAGAGGTTATAATATCTCCACAGGATGAATCTTAGAGTAGGCTTAATAACACTAGTAAAGTGCTGTTATAAAAAGTCTGGGAGTGGGTGAGAATATGTATAAATGTACTGTTCTGTTCCTTCACTCTTGCTGTGACACCAGTCCTATCTGAAACAGTGCTAGGGTCAGCTGCCCCTGAATTAAACAACATCTAACCCTGTAATTAGTGGTACAGAACCCAGCTGAGCTTCAGAGAGAATAAAGCATTGGCTTAATTTGACTCAGGATTAAGGTGTGGTGTAATACATTCTCACTGGTAAGTTGCCTTTACTGGCACAATTCCACCTAAAAAATAGTACTGCTTGTGTGACTGTGAGTACTACTGCAGAAGTAGTCATTAAACTGTTCTAGGGGATTGGGTAGTTTATACAATGCACAACTGTAACACAGAGTGATAAAAAAAAAAACAGGTAATCACCCATAATGCTAATGGGCCTGTTACCACAAAAAAGAAATGTCAATTAAAATTCTTATGAATTTTTTACCCGTTTGTGTCACCCCTATAATTTGATACTAAATTCAGTGTTCGCTCTAGGTCAGAGTTTTATGCAAGGATCTGTAAACCTTCAGAGCTGCACATGCACTCGTTGGCTATAGGCATATTTGCAAGTGTGCTGGAATTCTTTCTTTTAGCTGCCAGTCTGCTTAAAAAAAAAAAAAAAAAGATCAGGTTCCTTCACTGAAGCTGTGCTGCAATTTTGCCTCCTACAGGAATATACTTTACATAGTTCTAAAAGCTGTCTCGTCCCAAGGATCCTTTATCAGATAGATATGAAGAAATGACCAGCTGTCAAACTAACAATTTCTTAATTCACTTTGATTTCAGGTGATTAGTATTCAGCCTCTAGCAGTAGTGTAAGTAGCCAGAAGATATTAAAATATATATATATAGATATTGTGTGCTTGTGTGTGTAGTGCCTTTACCTTCATGTTTTGTTTGAAACAAATATGAGATGCAATTATTTTAGTAATCTGTAAGGTGAGAGATTTCACAAAGGTCTGAAGTGCCTACGTGCTTCCTAAAGAGTGTTTCTTGCCGTATTTACGAATATTGGCCCACAGTAACATAGGAGTGTAATACATATTACAATTTCTACTGCTGTGATGGTAGATCAGATGAAAGGCTGAGGTATTCTGTATGAGTTAGGAACATGCAGAAGGAGCATACATTTAAAAAAAAAAAAAAGAAAAAAGCGATAACATAATCATGGTATTGAAAATCACATGATTTGAGTGGCTGATGGTTTTTCTTCTGTTGGCTGTTGTGACTTTTTGCGTGCCAAAAAACCCCATCTATAATTTGAAGATATGTAAACAATGCTTTTCTTGTCAGATATTAATGGACAATAGTGTGATTACTGTGAGGACAAGCAGATCACTGCTTGATTTGATTCTGTGTCCTGTCTGCAAGATAATGTAGTCTGTCCTCTCATATTGTGTGCCCCTGTGGCCAAGAAGACCAAAGTTATCCCGAGTACATTAAAAAGAGCGTGGCCTCCCCCTCTAGTCTGTCCTGGTGAGGTCACATCTGAAATACTGTGTCCAGTTCTGGGCTCCTCAATTCAAAAAAGACAGGGATATCCTGGAAAGAATTCTGCAGGGGGCCACAGAAATGATAAAGGGCCTGAAGCACCCCTCTTATGATAAAAGACTGAAAGACCTGTGGCTGTTCAGCCTGGAGAAGACTGAGAAGGGATTTCTCAAAGCTTATAAATATCTAAAGGACTGGTGTCAAGTAGGGCCAAACTCTTTTCAGTGGTGTCCAGTAACAGGACAAGGGGCAAAAGGCACAAGAACAGGAATACAGGAAACTCACATGGACTCGAGGAAAAACTTTTTTACTGTGATATGATTTTCTCTCTCTATTGTCACATCTGTTCATAGTTTCTATTATTACCTTTATTTTTTTTAGTAGCAATGATTCAAATTTAACAGATTCAATTGCAAGTGTAGCACTTACCAATTAACAGGACTTTGTTCTACTATTGTGGCTGGTCATGTTCCACTGGTTGGAGTGGTCAGGTTCATGTCCAGGTGATACTGGGCAACAGGAATGTGGGCTGTAGGATCAGTCTGACTGTAATGGCTTGGAAAAAGACATGTACTACTGATATTGCTTAGATATTAAATAGAAAGACTTCAGACTGTCCCTCTGCTTCAGATGGACTGAGCATGGTTGGAGGTAAAACAGCTCTTGTTTGCATGCAAATTATGTGCATTTGACCTTATCATAACTGAAGGACAGAATGCTGTTCCTTTATCCAGAATCTAACCAGAGCAGACCTAAGCTTTCATTAGATCTTTCTTCCCTAGATGTTTCTCTGTTTGGAGCAATACGGGACTCTGTTATTTGTTATTTATTAGAAAAAGTTTTTGCTGCTCATTTGTTGAGCTTGCAGGATCTGGTTGTGTTTCCTTCCTCTTCCAGTGACAGAGACACGTGTGAGGGAGAAAAAGCATTTATATTTTGTGGATAAGTTGTGCGTGAAGTTGAGAACTGGTTTGTTGACCATGGAAGTGTGGACTCTTTTGGTCTTGGGGAATTTGGTTGGTATTTGTTATAGTTGGTTTTCTTTTTCCATTACTGAATTTAATGGAAGAGTTCATATAGAATATCCACCTGTAGCATGGGAGAGGTGAATTCAAATCTTCCCTCTCATCTTGAATGATGCTACTGAAAATAATGGCTTCTTATCATTATTGGCATGTTGCTGAAGGTTTGGAATTTGTGGCCTTACCAATGTTTTGGGAACCCTCAGCAGTACTTAAGTGAATGGGATAAGACTGACAGCTCTGATATTTTACATCTTGTCTAAGATGTCAGGGTACTTTACGTTTCCATGCAGCCCCTCCCTCCTTTATTCTTTTTCCCTTGAACAGCATTCTTAGATGTTTCACAGTAGTATGCTGGGATTTTTACTTCTGTAAAGCCCCTAAGAGCGATGTGGCTAATCTTCCTCACTGCTTTCCAAATGTATGCTCTGTTTCTGACTTCATAAGTACATATTTTGTCTTAGCATATTTGTATTTCTCCTTGTCTTTTTCTTTACATCCTACTTCTTATTTCATTTTCTTAACAAGAGTGATATTCATATTATAAATGTCACTTTCATAATACCTAATCTAAACCAGTATTAGGATGATCTCTTTTAATTTCATGTTTAAGGTTTTTTTTTATATTCAAAAATAAGTAAATTGACCAAAAGTTGAAGACGTAGTTTCTTTAATTGTCTTCTTGTTAGTGATTGTGATTTTTCTTTTCTTTTTTTTCCCCCCACACCATACAGCAGCAACTGGTGGGTGCTGGGGGAAGAGGGAAGCCTGCAGAATGAGCTTTTTTAGAGACACCTGTGTTTACTGCATGTTATTTCCTCCTCCATTGAAACGTTAAAATGCAGACCTTTTCAGCAGTTGCCCCTGTCCATTAAAGATAGCGCTCTCTTTTCTTGTCATTTTGTCTAAAGATTCATTATCTTACCTTTTTTCAAATTGAATTGCATGAGGTACTTATCTGCCCATGATTCCAGTCTAGCCAAGTTGTTGTGAATTTTATTGCTTTTCTATTGTGCGTTTGTTGATTCACCTACTTTGTATCATCAGCATATTTCATCACTTTACTGCATTTCTCTCCTTACAGGTTTGTAAAGTAAACAAAATCAGTACTAACGTCAGGATATTCTACAAGTCAATTTCCTTCATTCGGAACTGCTTCTCGTCTTTAAGTACTTTCTGGCTCTCCTGGGTGAGATAGTTTGTTACCCATTCAAGCAGCTCACCTCCTATAGCTCACATGCAAAGTGAGTATGAGACAGTTTGCAAGGCACCTTACGGAGTTCTTCAACCAACACTGGTTCCACTTCTGGTTCTGGTTTGAAACAATCTGACCAGAAAGTTGTGTAAACTCTTCAAAAAGTGAACAAACAGGGAGGAGGAGGTTACGTACAAACAGCAGAAGAGCTCTGAAACACTCAAATCTGCTGCTGCTTTGCTCATTTCTTTTCTGTGTTGTAAAGCTCTTCTGTGGATCATAATATTATAGGACAGCTTTTTAGCTGGTGAAAATTGGTGAAGCTTGACTGGTCTCAGTGGTGTTACAGTGATTTATGCCTGACTAGCACCTGGATCAGGCTGCTTAAGTGATGAATGACATTACCGCCCTACCATGATGATATTTACTATTCCTGAATACATTTTTTGTGACTTTGATATCAGATACCATGATTACATGCACACATGATCTTCCATCATGATGAGCCTCAATATATCCCAAAAGGAGAGGGTGAGTCCCTGACGTTTGTGCTAGAAGGGTAACTGTTGTCAGCTAATAAGTTACAGGCTGCTCTAATGTTGGCCGCTGAAACAAACCAGGCAACATTAGACTTTTGCTTTTGCTTTCTTCAGAGCAGACCTAGGCTATTCTCCAAAATGTTTACAATCAATATAAAAATAAACAGGTCTTGCAATACAAAGCCATAAACTGCCATTTACTCTGCATCAGTACCACCTGTAATATGCTTTAGGTGGCATTTAAGGAGGAGCTTATGCAGCAACAGACATCTGGAATTATATTCATCAGTCCATGTACCTGTGAGGAAAGAGCTCGTGAAAAGAGGAGGGAATGAAAATATTCTAGGGGATTTCATTTCAAACAAGGTCTGGACAGTGACATGACAGTTACCTTTGAAGTGGACACTAGGTTTCATTGTACAAGTCATTTCACCAAAAATGAAGTGAGGAACAGTCTACCCTTAGAAATATAGAGTCTCAATAAGCAAGAGAAAGACGAAAGGGATGGAAGCATCAAGATGCGAAGTAAATTGATTACAGTCATACTGCAAGTAAGTACCTTCAAAGGAGTTTTATTTATATCCCTTGAAAAATAATACATTGTAAGCGAGCCTTCAAAAAAAAGCTGGGAGATTCACATCTTCATGAGGCCCATCCTATTATCTTCAGTGGCATGTACAAATAAAACAGAATTTCTTCAGTGCCCTTTGACTCCACAATAAATTCCAGACAGAAAAGAGATGCTGTCCTTTCGCTTCTACAATATGAATGTTATCTTTGCTTCCTATTTCAAGTTCATGTGCTTGTGCCTGATGTTAACAGTACTGTTTGTTGGCAATAGTGCCTACAACAACTTCTTAAAATATAGTGGACGAAGGGCTGGTTTGCATGCTGCAAGTATTATAAGCTGTATTTATTTGCCTTAAAAAAAAACAAAAAAAAATCTTGAGTTCTACGTCACTGGAAAAGCACTACTGTATCTACAACTGTCTGGATTTTGACAGCTGTCTAATTCAGTTTTAATGCTCAAGTGTTGCAAGCTGAGCTCTCCCTCTTTGTCATTGTTTCAGGACTGTTTTCAACAGTTTGGCAGGGTAAGAAGCAGGGTAACAGCACAGAGCACAGTGTAGCCATGTTTGAATCTTTATCCTTTCGCAATAACTATTGTTATGTCTACTGTTCTCTTCCCCGAATTGCACAGCTTAATTGTGTTTATCAGCAAAAAGGACAAATTGGGTTTTAAAGGTGCAGTGGGGCTTTCCCGCCTGACAAATCTGTTGGTTGTAATGAATGGAAGGATTGCCTTCTGCATTTTACAAGGCGTTTGGACTGGAAGATCTATCTAGTCAGTCACCCACTTCATTCTTCTGTATTCAGTGTTTCCTAATACCCCATTAAGGTGGTCACTGCTGTGTCCTCATAAACCCATCACTCAAAATTACTATGTTCTTCCATCCAAGAACTTGCCAGTGTTGCCAGTAATAGGAATAAGAAGACAGCCAGTCACCTCTGCGAGACCAGTTCTTGGCTTAGTGAACCTTATGGTTTGTGTAATAGGTTCTGTGGGCTTGATTCTTCATTGCTTTCACCTTGAGTAGCCACCTATGCCCATATAAGATGAGTGTTCACAACGGTCTCATTTAGTATCCAGACAGGGCAAATGTCAAGGAGTACAGAGTAGTATGGAATTAAAAGTCTCTGATTTCAGTATTATTTCAAATTATGAATGCTTTTTGTAGGTTTAATTTCCTGTTTTGAGGTCCTATTCTTAGTCAGGAATGAAGAGCGTGAATAATTCAGGCACTGCCTTTCATAATTTTATAATGCAGCATGTTTTACATATTCCTAGTTACAAAATAATCACTGTCATCTTTTTCTGTGCAGTATTATTTCATTACTTCTGCCACAGTGGGCAAATACCTTGCAATATCATAGAGCACCGCAGTAGCTAGCTATGAAGGTAGTCATAAAATACTGTCTTTCCAGATCTTGAGATACTCAAGCCTGATAGGATTACACTAAGGAAGTAAATGAATGTTGTGCTGCAGTAAAAAAAAAACACAAAAGAAACCAACAAAAAACAATACAGAAAACACTCAGAAAGTATTTAGTAGTTGCTGCTGGATTCATACCAACTAACAATCCTTGGGCCTCAAATGGGTATTGGCATTGAGATTTTCAGCGAGTCAATAGACAGGGAACCTGTGGACTACAGTCATCTGTTGCAAGTCCCACAGTACATGTTATTTAGCACGTAGGTAACAGTGGTGGTGACCAAGAGGACCACAGTTCAGAGTGAGTGTTTTTGTGAGACAGCAGTAATGAACTCTCTCGTTTAAGGTGCATTAATGACGCAGTTTCAATGTGTTCTGACCGTACCCTGAGCTAGAAATTAATTTGTTTTGTTCCAAATGCAGTTAGCTGTACACCCATGTGACAGCTGTCTTGAGAATGTAACTGGGTTAGGTGCTGGTGGTGAGGAACACCGCTCTGGCTTTCATAGCAGCTGACCCAACATGTTTGCTACATGGAGCTCAGTTGCTTTTTGAACAGAATAAATGAAATAGGCCTGATTAAAGTAGCCTGCTCATGGCTTTAGTGGGTGCCTCCTGCTCCCTGTCCGATTTGGTCTCCACGAGGCTGCTGCATATCAAATGCTCAGAAAAGACAATTTTATATATTTGAAAGAAGTAAAAAATCGCAGCCTGAAATAGCACATGGGTTGTTTGTAACTGACAAGCAATATCATAAAGGCTGCTGCTGGGAGCAGAGTATATCTGTCAAAATGTAAATTGTTTGTGACTGAAGCTCCCTCTGCAAAGATACAGCACCTACCTCTTCAAAGAGCTTCTGAGAAACAAAACCGTACACGTATCATACCTCATTGTAGAAAAGCCTATGAGTGGACCTTTAGAGCTATCTCCCAGGGTTTCTTTAGAATTCATGGCAAATTATATTCCAGGACATATTATTTTTTAGTGCAAATTGTAAGAAAGTTGATTTAAAACATATATGGATGCAGTGAACCTGAACTAAGCCTCCACTTTCCTCCTAAACAGCAGCAGAATGGAAATATTTTGACTAACAACCTGGTCCTCCCTTCACAAAACTATCACAGTTTCTCTCTAGATGGCAGTGAAGTTCTTTCAATGACAGAGCTGCTTCCTTCCCCCACCTTCTTTCCACTTCTTATGGAGACTCATTTTCAGCCATACTGCGCTATGATTTAACAAGGCTTTGATGCTGTAAGATGTTGGCGGGCACAAATCAGATTTTTTTTTTTTTTCTAAAAGGATAATATACTGCTTTTTCAAAGTCAATTAACACTTAGGGCAAATGAAATGGGGAGAGTTAAAGGTCAATTACTAAAGGATGGCCACAAAAACCTTTCTGGTTTATACAGCGTTCATCCAGGGATTGCAGATCACTGGGAAAAGAAAGGAAATAGTAATTAGCTCATTTCATTTCTTGATGGTTACCAATAAGATGCTTTAATACAGTTTATCTGTTTTATTTTCAATCAAGTGTGACTGGTGCTAATAGTCATTTTGACCAGCCTGAGTCCGTGCTCTTTCGAGACACTATGCAGTCATTGCGGTCACTGGGAAACTGTTGCAGCAATTAATGCACCAGAGAGATATTAGCATTAAAATTTCAGGTCGGGAATGCTCTGAATGAGCTTTATATAAAAGAAATATTGTAGCTGGGCTGTCCAGCCATTAAACAAACAAGGAGATGAGAGAGAGTTAGAACAAGTGCCATTCTTACTGTCATTCATCATCCGGGTTAAGACAAGCAGGTAAGCTGATGCTTAGCCTTTGGAGAAGTGTGGTGTTGACTCACTGGCTTACCTACTGCTGGCTTTTTATGTCATGACTGTGGTGCTGGTCTGCAGGTGACCTGGTACGGTTATAAAGATTTAATCAGTCACAGCTCCACTGCCATCATGGCCTTCGTGTTCTTCATGTCAGTCACTGACATCAGTGAGGCAATGCACCGAACTACAAGCGATATCTGAATTCTTTTGAGATGTGTGTCTTGTTTGGAGAAGGCAGATTCATGTCAAGAGAGCATAAAGCTCGAAGGTAGCTTTAATAAAACTAATAGAAAGACAAAATTCAAGGACCATCTATAACAAAATGGAGTAGCAGATTACTGTCTGGTAAGTTTAATGGTGAGCATACGGGAAAATGGCCAGGCTTGACTTGAATCTGTGCTTTCCGCTTGCCTTTTGTAAGTTGAGCAGCTTTCCAGGCAAGACTCACACTTAAGATTGCAGTCACAGTTCACTTCCATCTTTTTTTAAAAATAACTCTGGTGAGTTTAATAACCTTTTCCTTTTTGAATAAGGAGTTTCTGTTTGCAGTCACATGAAAAGAAAAAAAGGCCAGTGCTACAGGCAGCAGGAGATTATTTCATGCCTACCTACTCAAAGAGGGTTTTACAAGAGCACGAGGGCCAGGGAAAGCACATAATGAGCAAACTCTTGTGAGGTAAATTATTATTTGGGATTTTGAATGGGTCCTTAACGGGTGGGGGAAACTGTACTGCCAACTAGCTGCGTGTGGCACTTGACTTTCAGCTAAGTAGTGACTTATCAGATAGCTGTCATCCCTTGCCTCATTTCACTGTCTGTGACAGCAGGGAAAGGAGGAAAAAAAGTGCTGGGCACAGAAGTCATGCTCCGTTATATGCTGCTGTGTCAGAGAGACAAAGCTTTTTCTAGCCATAGGTGTGTGTATATAGTGCACTAATTGTCTGCCCCACCTACACACAGGCAGCAATATGTCCTTTTGGCTTGAAAAGCACTGTAGTTAGGTTCAGGAACAATATGCACCCAGACACAATGCTTAATTTGTTTTCTTGAGTTACAAAGGGGGTGAGGATCAGTTGTGGAGCTACAGGGCATATCCTGCTTTAAGAATATATAGACGATATATGTCGACTTTTGCCATAGCACCAACTGTAGTGTGGTGACACTTAAGCTATCCAGAGAGCTCAAAGGCTGTGGGTATATTTGCATTGCACAATTTGCTCAAAAATGAACCACTTCTCTTAAAAACATGGTAGCGTAGTGTTTTCTGCGGACTGATTCTTGCTGAAGGGTCTCTCTGGTACTCATCCAGGGACCTGTAGCATATAGCATTACATTGGTACTGTGTCTGTGGTAGCAAAGCTGTTGCCCAACATTTCAGGCAGATTTTAGAGCACATGCAGAGCTATGTAATGTGTGGGGTTGTGCTCTGCTTGCTTTTTGCTCTGATGTTCATGTTTCTCTGCCTGTATCCACTTATTTTCCCACAGATTTTGTTGAATTACAAAGCAAGCATTCAGAATATTTAGAGTTGTGAAAGTCCAGAACAACTGAGCACGTTCATTGCACATGTCCACATCAGCTGTGCTATGGGTACAGCTGATCTTACTGGTTGTGTAGCTTATTTCAAGGGTCAGCCTCTGTTCATACGTGGCGATGAATGAGTTCACATCAATTCACTGTTTCATGTTTGTTGCTGTAATGGCACTAAAAGAATTTTGAGAATCACTCCTTAGAATGTGAGCCATTTCACTATGGTATCTGCTTTGTTGGCCACATATTGTTCCAGCAGACCATGTCTGTAGTGACACGTCCTGGGAGAAACATTTCCACACAATCAGCATAGTAGATTTTCTCCCCTCCCTGCCTTTTTTGGACTTTTATTTTGTTCTCCTTTGAATGTGATCTTTGCTATTCTACTTAAAATAAAATACAGTAAAGGAAATTTAGACGTGATGTTTTTCTTCACCGCATTGAATTGGTAAGCTAGTGAGAACAGCTGTTCTGTGTTTCAGCAGAATAAGGGAATGCAGAAATGAGCAACAGTTTAAAAAAAAAAAAAAAAGAGAGAGAGAAAAAAGAAAGAAACAAAAAAATGGAGTGATCAAAAACAGTCCCTAAAGCTTTGTTTGTGTATACTGTCTTTGCATCTGAGCCAGCATCCATAGAAATCAATGATACCTTCTTTTCTTTGTTGTTGATAGAAGCAGCTTCAAGCAGAATTGCCAAAGTATGTTAGGCTAGTTTCCCAGTGTGTTATGTTTTAGGGAACCTACTCTCACCACTTTATGTACTGTGCACTCCAGTGTTTTACAATGGAGTAAGCACATGAGAAAAGTATATATTGCAAGATTTTCAATTGTTAGTTTTTAATGTATGAATTCAGCAAAGATTTAAAAAAATATATTTTCAACACATCTTTATCTAAATGTTGCAAAGAAAAAATATAGATTAATTATAGTTATTTTCTGCAATAAATGAAATATTTTTTCATGAGCTGATGTCATGGTTTGTTTAAAGCAATCTAATTCTCCTGAATATAAAACAGGACAGTATGTGCCCACTGCCATATGAGATTCCTCGTGGTCCTACTTGTGAACCACTCAGATCAGTCAGAAGCTTTAAAAAGCACACATTTTGTTCTGAAACCCAAATGATCAGGTAGCTGGAGAGAAGTCATTTATGAGAAAAGATTAAAGTCTCCCAGTAATCATTCAGTAATGCATTTGCACTCTTCACTGCTTTGATTGCTGTTGGTAGTACTGTCAGAGCTACTAACATATGTTTGCTGTGGATATTCCCAGTATTCCAGCATTTCTTGTGGATTGTGAGAAGAGTAACAAAAGTGAATTTAAAGCAAGTAAATTGACATTTCATGGCTCTTGATAGAGACGAGTTAGTGAGACAAAGCTTACTAATTCACCTGTTCTTCTGGGTGGTAGATACTGTTTTTATTTTCATTCATGCTATAAAATAAATTTAACTTTTCTTTCTTGACTTTCATGGAATCTCTTAAGTTATGCCTCTTGCTTAGTAAAAATAGGGTTTGTCTTACTGGAAATGATTTTCTGAGTCTTTTGTTAGGCATTGGGCTGATGTGACAAGGTCAATAGGAATTAAGAAATGCAGAGAATTAGTACCTCTTTAATTCATCCTTTGTATAGGTAAGGGAATAGCTCAGTTTTGAAGTGGTTTCTGGAATGAAAAAAGCAAACCTATGGCACTAAGATAATGTACTGATATCATTTCTCTGTCAACTTGGAGAAGGAAGTCTTAGGATGTTACACACCACATGGAAACACAATATATTAAGGACTGAACAGGGTTTATCAAGACACAGAATATTCACTTGCCTTCCCAGTGTCTCTTTCTTTTTCACACCTTGAAGTTGTAGGTGTACCTATAGGATGCTGAGGTAAGACATCTTTGAGGGAATAGGCAGAGAACGTAGACCAAAGATGGAAGGAGCATTTGTGAAGTATCAATGTTAGAAAGCTTATGATAATCTCCATTCCTTGGACAGATCTACAAGAAAGCAGAAAACTTTCATTTTTTTCTTTTCAAGTTCTTTTGCAGTCTAACCTGGAAAAGAAGAGACTGTGATAGAGATCTTCACCTTCCTTCAATGAGGAATTTAGCTGAAATGTTTTGTTAGTCTCATTTGATGCAACTGCCAACAGATTGTGATTGTCTGTACAACATTTGAATGCTAAAGGGGCACTAAAGATCCTTATACACTATGAAATACTTTCTGAATAAATATAAGCTTCTTTGGTTTGAGCTGTCCCCAGGAACTTTTCTCATATATGTAGAAACAAAGTCTTGATATATCATGTATTTTTCCTGTGTATGGGAAATGTTGAGTAAGGGCCTGAACCACTGACTGATCACCTGAGGACAGGACTGAGTCAGCCCTGGGAGCACAGGTGAGGGCTGTAGACCCCACTTAAGGGCTGACTGCTACTGGGGAAGGATTTCTTTCTGGAGATCCCTCCTCCTGTGGAGTCTTTCCTGTGAATGTAGATCTTTGGATACAGGTGAGCATTCCTTCCCTGTGTTTGCTTTTTTTCTTCCATCTTCACCATGGTAATCTTTCCAGCTGTAACACAGACCGTAACAGTCCTGTAACCAGAAAAAACCTAAAATACTGTTGGAATTTATAGCAGTTATTTAATTGATCACAAAATTGGGTTTGCTATGAGTCAACGTTTTAACATAGTGCTAATTTTGTGCTCCTCAAAAGTGAAATAAAACCCCACCTCATTCTGTTTTCCAGCATCAGACTCAGAACAGTGGTTGCCGTTAATTTTGCTACTGGAAAGAATGTACTTTAAAAAAAGAACAACCTTATTTTCCCACTGCTTCCTGAGAGGAGTCATACTACACTTTAACTTTCTCTTGTTTTCAGCAAGGCTTCAATTCAAATGCTAATTAAGCAGCATCTATTGATTGATGCTGAATTTGTCTTATGCAATTCCTGGGGTATGTATATTACGTCCCATATTAAAAGAATTTTAAGTGAGGGTAATAATCATATCTTGCTTGTCAAGAAGATACACACAGATTTTCTGAGGGTGTGATATTATATTCTTGCAGTGATGAAGAAGGGATCAGTGGCCTTATTTCTTGAAACACTTGAGAAAATATGTGAGATAACTCATCTGTGTTACTCTTGAGTTTCATACTTCATCACGTGATTCTAAACCTGTTTTATTTTAAGGGAGGTGTTTGTTTCTTTTCCTTATTTGTGTACTATAGGGATGACATGCACGAGAATATAGAGTGTGTCAGAATGCTTTCAGATTCATCATTTCAATAATTCCTTCTGCAACAATGGTTTAATTAGAGGAGTATTCTTTTAGTAAGGGCTTTTGTATATTTTTAATGAAATTGAAGAGCATGAAATGTGGTTTCTCTGATTTTAAATGAAGCCACTTTTAGAGAAATAAAATGAGAAATGAAGAAATTGTTGAAGTCACAGTGCATGAAATTAAGAGAACCCTGACTATATTGGCAACAATTTTTTCTTTAGTATTTTGATGACCGTAGAGCTAAATAGTTGTAGGCTAATTGTTAAGAGATTTTCTTGTTTTGGTTCATAGGTCTTTGACAGTTATATTGGCTTACGTTCATTTGAGCAATTCATGATCCCCATCCTGCAGTTTCCTTGAGGCTGGTGGAGCCTTGTGCTATGGTAGAGCTCCACGGAGTCTTTGCAGAAGGCGCACAGCCTTCTGTGTATGGAAAATACTTTTGAAGGCAGATACATTAAAATCAATAAGAGTTTGCATGAACCCTTGTCTTTTCTTGACTACAAAGAGCAGCAGAATCAGAGCTATTAGCGGGATTTTTTAGGTTCAGTGTGGTTGCAAGTTCCTAGTCATCTGTGGAAAAGTCTGATCTTGTGCACTGAGACTTGTGAGTTAAGCTTGTCTAAGGGCAAAAATCATCCAGCCAATCACTCAACCCATCTCCTCAGCAGAATGAAGAGAAAGAAGGATGAGAAAGCTATGGGTTGAGATAAAGACAGGGAATTTGCTTGACGATGAGGGTTATGGGCAAAACATACTGATTTGGAGGAAAATTAATATATTGCAAATTAAAATAAACTATGGTAGCAAAATACAAACACTAAAACAATGACTGTTCCCCTCCCGACTCCATTTCTTTACTCCTGATTCCTCTATCTAGCATTGAGCAGCTCAGGTGAATGAGATGATACAATCAGTACACAATAGTTTCTCTGTTTCACAGTAGTTTCTCTTCTTCTTCTCTCTGACATCTCTTCCCTGCTCCATCATGGTCCTCTCCACAGGCTACAAGACAATCTCTGTTTCAGTGCCTGGTACACCACCTCCCCCTCCTTTCTCACTGATCTTACAGTTTCCAATGCAGTTTCTCTTTATTCCTTACTTTCCCAGCCTTCTTTTTACTTAAACACTCATGGGTGCGAGCATCTTGGTCGATGGGCTCAGCTGTGTCCTACAGTGGTTCCAATGGAGCTAGCTGTGCCCAGCACAGCTTAGATCCTTGTCTCTTCTCCCAAAGGCCACACCTGCAGCCATTCACTGCATTCCCCTGAGAAACAGCCCTCCTACGTAGTGCAGGGAAGTATGTGGTTCATTCTGGCCTTCGAAGAAAGAGTATAGGATGATATATAGCTGTGACAAATGTGCTGATCATAGTCCTTGAGCAATGGTTTTAGGGATGCTCTACTTTCAGAGAAAAATCATTAGATCACTAACATATTTAGACTGTATATTAGCCCCTGTTTCCAAATTGTTCCTTAAACAAGAATCAATCCCTCAACAATTACTGCAGGTCTGTTGGGGTCAAATTTTCAATTAATTTTCTTTAGAGAAGTCCCTTTTGAGTAAGTAACTTGAATATAAGGAATGTAAAGAACATGACTGTAATTTTGAGTAATAGATTTGTCCACTGACTTAAAACTATTAGATTTACCTGTGTGCGCCCAGCTGAACTGTTGTCTTTTCCGGTAGTCCCTGACCTGCTCTGTAACCTGGAAATGTCCCATGTGGAGAGTATTTGAAAATGGGCCTATGCTCTTTGTAAGTGTTCCCCCTTGAAGAAATTCTGCTCATTCTGAAGCAAGTTGATATTTCTGTTTTAAAGCAAGATCCATTTCAATGATAAAGAATTCCTTTATTTTTGTTCTAGATCAGACTTGACCAATAATGTTCTCTGTGATGCTTCTTTTTCCTGAAAAATACAATTTCACCTAAATCAAAATTTCACGGAAACTTGCCATTTAGAATAATGAAAAGTTCTAACAGCAAATACTCAATTATACATTTATTTAGGTGTTTGGTAATAGAAAACAATGCAGTACGTGTGAGAAGATGCTTGATACCACCTGGGTAGGAACATGCAGGACTGTGGTCAGCTGGTGTGCTGCAGGCAGTATTGCACTTTATCTACTTCTTATCTGCTCTCTTTTCTGCCAGTCATGACATACCCCACAAGCCAGAGAATACCTTCAATATCATCTACCTGACTTTTCCAGGATTTCTGGATTTGCTGTATGAGATTGTATTTCATTTGGGGTCATTGTAAGAAAGCTTGCCATCTCCAAATGCTCAGAAGCCTGGCTTATGTTGTTTTAGGGGGGAAATGAAAAAAGATAAGCATTTCTTGATGAGGTTAGAGTGGGAATCTGTGAGTTACAGTAATAATTTAGCAGAGAAGAGTATTATTTGGGCAGGTGTGTCTGTGTGCAGAGACTAAGTGGCAAATCACTAACCCCTGTCAAAAACCCTGTTTTTTTTTTTTTTTTTCCTGGTCTTGGAAATTAACGATCAGTTCATGTAACTGAGAAATGATGGGGAATCAGAAGTACTGTTGCATGAGAATGGAAATAATTGTTTGCGGTTTTCATGAGAAGATTGCCAATTTGCAGGATTTGGACTGCATGCAAACTGTTTTTTTCCACTCTAATTGAAGATGTGTTATCTGTGGGAAGAGTTGACTTGACATTGACAAACATGAATGGAATACAAAGCCAAGAAAATGGGCTCAAGTTGGCCTTGAAAGTGATTAACTAGCTCATACTGTGATATTCCTATTATTCCTAGGAATTCCGCAGGTTGCTAAATTTACTTTTGTCTGTAGAGATGCCAGTTACACAGTGGCAGTTGTAAGAGGTGCTGGAGCACAAATGCGGAAAGACTTTGATTTCTAAAAGAAAAATCTTTTATTTTTGGAGACTAAAGCAAGTACAAAGGGTAATTTTTAAATGACAGTGTCTGTGAAATTTTTCTTAATAAAAGTCATCCTAGAGCAGACACAAATGTTCCATAGATATTATTATTTAAAACTGGATACTCATTAGACTTGGAAGCATGTATATGCATATAGGAGAGTTTCACCCTGTACGGACGCAAATGGGGAATCTCTTGCGTCAATTCTTAAGGTGAGGCAAAATTTTTTTATCTTTAGTTGATGGTGAAGTGGTACTGTATTTTATTGCAACTATGCTTTGGTACATATGTTGCTGCTAAGTGAACAATAGATTAATGCATTTGCCATACATAGATACTTAGTATAAATAATGTGAAATTATGTCGTGTTGTTAGCTTTGTTCAAAATGATGTGAAAAGCACAACTAGATTACAGTAACTTTTTTTAGCACTTTTTTTTTTTTTGGTGGGTATAGAGATTTACAACAGGGCTGCTGCATATACAATATGAAGAATAGAGCAAACGTGTTAGAAGCCATTAATACTCTCTCCTAGAGAGCTGACTCAGTTCTCCTCTATTTGTTTGAGAAAGGCAGGAGATCAGCTGGGATTTCTGACCTCACCTATATTTTCAATTGGCATTCTTTGAGAAGTGAATGAGATATTGTTTTATGGTCTCTAAAAACACAGATTTCTAAGGGCTTCTAGAGTGCACCATGCAATGAAAATGTTTCCTCATCATAATCTTGAGATGTACATTGCTTCTTTAATCGTCTTGTCTTGTCTGCTTTTAAAAAGGGATAGAAATTGATGCACGTACAGCAGGTTTATAAGGAATAATAACATCTGACTGTTTGCTCATCACAAGCGTTTCAGTCTGACTGTACTTATGAATGAATGAGCTTCATTCATGCCTCCTCTTAGATAAATTTGCATGTATGAATTGTGTCAGGATTAAGGCAGGAGTGGACTTATTCTCTGGATGACTGTTAAAGTACCTGGTACACCACCAAGGACTTCAGCGGCTAAGCTGTCAATGGATATCATTAAATCCTGGAGACTAAAAAGCCTCAGACAACATTGTTTCAGTTTTCTAAGATTAGATTTGTCTTCTTTACCTGAACTGGCTTGCACCATACTCTGTTATCCCCCAATTTTTCAGTTTGTAAGAGTAAGATTATCTGAAGTGTGAGTAGTCCTAAGGATAAAGATACGTTATTATTATTGTAGTCTGAACTTGACTCTTGATGCCTGCCCAAAATGCTGCTTTTTTCTTTTTTCTTTTGTCCAGCTTAGGAAAGAAAAAAGTGCAAATTTATAGTGCAAAGAACCTTACTTTTTCGGTCTTATGAACACATTTTTGTGTTCATTAAGACTAAGTAAAAAACAGAAGTCATTGCAATAATATTGTGTATTTCAGAAGACTATTAAAAATATTCAGTAGCCTTGCAATGTATATGTCGGTATATTACATAGATTCATGTTGCAACATCTTAGCGGAAGTAGAGATGCTCTCCTATGAATTAAAAGGTTTCTAGGGGAGACAGCTGCTGGCTGCACAAAGAACTTTATTTTATAAAGTAAGAATGCAGCAGCAAATGGTATTTCAGCCTCTCACAGAGGAACCATGCATGTAATTGGGCTGCCTACTGTAAAATAAAAAAACTGCTTTTCTGTGACAACATGGTTTCACAAAGAAAACTTAAATTTTTACTATATTAATCTAGATGTTTATTTAAGCGGGGAATAATTTTAAGTAATAGATAATTAACTCTTTCTTTATTTTCCTTTCTTTTTCATCAATTAATCATTTCATAAAATGGCAGTGGTATTTTCAAAGAAAAAATGACCTAAAGAATGAAGAAAACATTTGGAGCTACATTTCTGTTGCATGCACAATCTGAGCTTGTCAGTGTTTGCAAGTGGGAATGACTGACTTTTAAAGAACAAGAACCACGTGTTTACTCTTCACTGTTCCTACCTAGAGATACAGCCTTGAATTTGAGCTCCTGTAAATCTGAGTGCTGCCTGGGTGGGATATTTAAAGCTGTTTTCATTTGCCTTCATCTGCTGTGCTGGTTTAAGGTCAATCTTTACTGGATTTAGTTGAAGCAGAAGTCTCTGAGAGTGGTTGGTAAGCCTGGCTACTTCACACAACATTTACAAAAACAAAACAAACTAACAAACAAAAAACTAAAAAAAAAAAAGGGAAAACTCTCAAAATGAAGTAAATCTGTTTATTTTATGAAATCTTACAATAATTTCTATTGACGTCCTTCACGCATGAGAATGATAGCTCTTAATGTTCAGTTGACAAGGTTTTTGTGCAGCTGTAGATTTACTATGTGGCAAACTCATCAAATATGATTGACTTCTATCAAGTAAATAAGAATTGCTACAGCTTTCTAGGCTACAGTCCTACGGTGTAAAATCATTATTTTCTCTAGACTATCATGTTAATGTGACCCTTTCTAGGAAAGGGCAGCTCAAGAAGTACCTGCAACACCTTTGGATGAGATAGATTCTGAAAACAAAACAAGACAAAATTGTTATGAGGAGAAGAGAAAGAAAGAAGCCCATCTGTCACCAGATAGAATTCGCTTCACTTATATAGGGAGAGAAAACTTTGGCTTTTTGGAGGTAAGAATTAATCATATGCTACTTCTTTCCCATTCCATTTGAAACAGTAGAACAGCCCTTTCATTTCTGACTGTGGCAGACCTGCAGTTAGGTAGACACTTCTTTAGCTTCTTTGAAAAATAGCTTGTTTAACTAAGAGGTTTCTCTGGATGTTATTTTTCAAAAGTGACAGTAGGTTCTTAGAAGCTTTTTGCTCAGAGTTGTTTGGGACTTGCTGACGTTAAAAAAATGAAGCTGAAAAGTATCAGTCATTTTTTTCATCATTCTTAGGCTGTTTGTAGTAGTGCAATAGGAGGATTTTTATACGTATACCATATTAGACATTTGCTGATGCCTTACTGCAAGTTATAAAGCTAGTCTATACCATCTTACCCTAGCTTATAGATTCAGCAAATTAGTTATAATGCACATCATGTGCACAGTGAACCTTTAAGTGAAAGTAAATTTCAGATTCATGAAAAAAAAATCGCCAAAGAAACAGGCTAGTAATTAGAACCCAACTTTCCTTGCATTGGCAGCAGTTGAGTCATTTATTAAGTCAATGTACCACAGTAACAGAGCAACATCACACTTGATTGAAATCTTGGCCAAGTCTGACAGATGTTTTCAACTCATTGTCAATCTCAAGTATGTTTTAATGAGTTTCAAGTGGCTGGAGCTCCCCTCTGCAGATGCCACTGTTACTGAGACCGTGAAAGGAATCTTTAGGGCAATGACAGCATGGAAAATTCCTTTGAGTAAATGGTGTATCAGAAGAAATCCTGACTAGCAACGCAAGTGCAGTTCCTGAGAATGGTCTTTACGTTTTGTATCTGATGATTTGGTGCAAAATTGAGTTCAGGTGGATAGCCCAAGTAAAGGTGAAATTTTGGATGGGAGCATTCTTTAAGGATTACTTCTGATTCCTATTTCCAAGCTACTGTTGATTACTGCTATTTCTGCTTCTAGGTCTGGCTGGAAGTCTGAAGAACAAAACCACATCAGAATAAAACCCACAACAAATATTTAATTCAGTATTTTATACTGGGATGAGCAGAAAGAATGGTGACTGTTAAAGTTGAAAAATTCAGACTGGATCAAGTGCAAAGATGCTGATTGAAGCACTGACTGAAAGCTTTGCCTGTTTTGATGACTCTGAAAAAGTCTCTGAATAAAAAAACCCTATATTTCACATTGTTTTTGCTGATATTAAAACAATCTAAAGCAGTTTTTCAGACTCAGTATGTGTAGACTGATAATATATAGAAATTCATAAGGAAATTGTGCAGATAGAAAGATTTGAAATTAGATTATGGGTCCCAAAATATAGCGAAGAGTACTCAAATTTATCAAGTGATTAATTTTAAATCCTCAAGTAACTAGAATTTGTAAGTGCAGAAAAATCTAATTTGTGATATTATGATACTTATTATTCTACACAGGTGATTTAACATACACGTTCTGTTGAAATGCCTATGAAAGTAAGAGCTTCTGTATAATGAAAGGATTTATTTGGTATAAGTAAGTGGCAAAAGGTTCACATTTTATATAGTTTTTGCACTGGCATCTGAATTTCATTTATGGAAGAAGTGTGTTGAAAGTATTGTTTCTGAATCATGAATCTAGAATTCCATCTACAGCAGGGTCTAATGACTGCATCTGTTCAGAAGAATTCCTTAATCTCTAAAAGCTGCATGGAAAACAACGGGCAAAGCTGATTTTGTGCTAACTGCAGCTAAATTTTATTCTTTCAGAAAGATGGAGTTATGTGCTCCAATCCAGTGTCTCTGGAACTTATACCTTTATCTCACTGAGCTACATGTTAAAATTTAGCCTTAAAGCAGGCTGTACAAGAATTCTCTGATATTTGTATAAACAAGTGAGATATCACAATTTGTGAAAGCTGTTGTTCAAACTGGCAGCTCCTGGGATCTGGCCATTTTGTTGTTGCTTACGTTAAGCTTGTTGAAAGTTGCCTTTGAATTTTCTTCATCTTACAGCTTTACTGTTATCATATGGTATACCCTATGCACGGATGGGGAACATGAGAATGAATAGTTTATGACCAGAGGTACTACTGAAATCTGGGATAATTCCTTGCAGCCATCTGCAACGGAGTACAGAAATGAATGCTTATGTGCTTATGTGGTTGCAAGTTTGGAGATAAGAAGACAAAGTAGTCTGAAATAGGGTTGTTTGGATCAATTTTCTGCATGTAATTTTCTAACATTATGTATGAAATGAGGCAAGTTTGTATGTGCCTGTTCCACTTTCCAGGCTGCGGCTATCAGGCCAGACTTCAGAACTGGAAAATGTTCTGGACGTGCACCAAACCAAAGATATGCTGACATTTTGTTGTAATTAGTAATGCCACTCTTTATTAATCACAACCTGTTAAAATCAGATATGCAAGTTATCACCTACTTAAACTTCTTTCCAAAGAAGAAAGAACAATACCCTAAATCTGTTCCAGTCTGTATAATAAGAAGCATTATTAACTTGCATTTTTACCACTTTAAATCATTGACAGGATATTCTTGTTCAGTCACTGTGAAAGTAGATCTCTGAGAAACTCAGCATTAGAAATTTAGATTCATGTTTTCACTGGAATAAATCATACTTGTGGTTTCAGCTTGTGAGGACAATCAGGCGTTTGCTTGAGAAGGCTCTGGTGACTCTCAAACACGTATGCTGATTAGTAGTGGTGTATCACCATCTGGAAGTACTTAAGCTGGAGGGCACTTTAGATTCTTCCCCTTACCATCTGTAATTGGCAAGTGTATTTTCTGCCTACAATCAATTGCTTTTATATTTTCAGTAATTTCCCTAAGTAAGAACAAATACTACAGCAGCGACAGAAGCTATTGATTGTAGGCAGAAAATGCCCTTTCTAAATGCCACTTGAGATGACTGATGTATGAAGAAAATCTGTGACATCACTAACCTGGCCAATAAACTTGTCACTTGGCAAACCAAGGAATGAACAGAGGTAAATGTGATTCTCTATGAACCATGGCATACAGACAAGAGAAGAATCAGATGAGAGCGTCACGTGAAAAGACCAACCTACTGAGCTAGTAAGCTTAAAACAACAACAGCAACAACAACAAAAAAGAAACAGACAACAAAATCTAGCAGATATACTGCATAGAACGCCTCAGAGGTCCTGTTTTTTTTTTTTTTTTTTTTTTTGGAAAGAAACTGGAACAGCAAATAAAACTTTCAGTATCCTGGAGGCCAACAAATGGCTATTGGTTGCAGCACTTGGACAAATGTGTGTTATGGCACAGTTCTAGGTTGACAGAAGATGTATTTTCAGTCAAAGTATTCCCCTAGATGGTTGTCATCATGCAGAAATATAAAGATTATAGGATTTGGGTGGATGTTTTTGTTCAGCGTGTATTTAAGTTATGGTGTTGCATTCTTGACAAACTTTCTGAACACTATAATCTGTATCTTCAATGATCTTTTCTATTAATAGATCACTTTCACTACTAAATTGTGTTCTGTGAAAGATAGGGAGATGAGAATTGGGAGAAAATATTTTCAGTTTTTTTGGTTCTAAAAAAATGATCTTGAGAAAAGTGTTACTTCCTAAACTGTGGTACCAGGCTAGGGATATTAACTTCTGCAATGACAGGTCCGTTCTTACAAATTACAGGAATCTCAGATGAAACTTTGTGATTGGAGGGAAAGCTGAAATTAGTCAGAGCTGCAAGTTCTTGAGAACAGCAAAGCTCAAGACCTAGATTTTAAATTGTCTTACTTATCTGGAAGCCTGCTTACCAGTAAGTACACAGAAATGGTGGATTAGCATCCCCATGTCAGCAGTTGACTGTCTGCATTTTGAAGTGTTTGGCACATATGCTGTATCTTCTGTTGCACTCCTTATTTGTATAGTATTTTAGGATCCTAACAAAAGACTCCCCTTGTACCCTATATTCCATGTTTAATAGTTGCTACTCCTTGAATTAGGAAGGTACAAAAGAACTAATGTGTGTTCCTTCCCTTCAGGCGAAACTACTCACAGTGAAAATTTTATGAGTGATAAATAGGAAAAGAAATACGCTGGTAATATTCAAAGTGAGTCAACCTCTGTCTGCTCAGAAGAGTGAAAGAATGAATTGTGAGTTGTTCCTCTGTCATATTAACAAATCTCCCTGAGGTGAGTTGCTGGCAAAGTTATGTTTTCTCCATTATCTGTGTTCTAGTTACTTATGCATTTTATAAGATGGTTTTCAGTATCACAAAGTGAGTGGCTTTTCCTGATGCGTTTTGTACATCTGCCTTCCAAGCTAATGTCATTAATGTTAAAACAACATCAACAAAAAGAATCAAAACAACAAAAAGCAGTCCATGAATAAATGACATAGTATTGTGTGTACTTTTTAACCAGACTGAAGTAAATTCACTGAGAAGGTCAATTCATTTTTAAATTCTTTGTAAGGTCACTGGGATTTCCAAGTTTTATACGTAACTGGACACCTATCTGCACTGCTGCTGTCAGAGAGCACTGGTCTTGTTATTGCAACAGTATTGTCTTAGCAAACTACCTACAAAAGTCAAGGAAGTAGGCCAGCCATTCTATCCTGAAGAAGCTTGAAATGCTGCCTGTGCAAGGCCTTTTTGGGTGAAAGAACTAACAGGAAGCTGAAGGGGCTGCTTGTACCTCCCCATAGAACGTGTAGCTAGAGTCACAAAGCTGTGGATTAGTGCAGTTGCCCTGTTGATACATTCCTTCTAATATGCAGTACCTGGGTGGCTGGACATAGTATTGTTTTGAATGGGAATCACTGCGGTCTCTTTTCTAGTTGACTGTATCTTTGTCGTTTTAAATTTTCAAATTTTCTTTTGCTTTGATATATCAGCTTCCAGCATTATCAGCACTCTTGTTCTCAATGTTCTGTTAAATTAAATGTCAAGAGGTGATGACTCATGCCTCAATGGTACCATCTTTCACTTTATCATGCAAAATATAAATTTTTGACTACACCGTTCTTTTCTATAGTACTTTGATACGTAGTGACACTGTTTAGGATTTCTAAGAGTTCAAGGCTATGTGAACATATGTGAAACAGTAAGTTTGCAGATGACACCAGACTGGGAGGTGGTGTCGATCTGGGTGAGGGTAGGGAGGCCCTTCAGAAGGATTTAGATAAGCTGGATTGCTGGGCTGAGATGAATGGGATGAGATTCAACAAGGCCAAGTGCTGGGTCCTGCACTTTGTCCATAATAACCCCATGCAGCATTATAGGCTTGGGACAAGTGGCTGGATGATTGTGAAAAGGAAAGGGACCTGGGGGTGTTGGTTGACGCTCGGCTGAACATGAGCTGACAATGTGCCCAGGTGGCCAAGACCATTTCTAATGGCCTGTATTAGAAATAGTGTGGCCAGCAGGAGCAGGGAGGTGATCATCCCTCTATACTCAGCTCTGGTGAGGCCGCATCTCGAGTACTGTGTTCAGTTTTGGGCCCCTCACTACAGGAAAGACATTGAGGCCCTGGAGTGTGTCCAGAGAAGGGCAATGAAACTGGTGAGGGGTCTGGAGCACAAGTCCTATGAGGAGCAGCTGAGGGAACTGGGGTTGTTTAGTCTGGAGAAGAGGAGGCTCAGGGGGGACTTCATTGCACTCTGCAACTTCCTGAAGGGAGGTTGTAGTGAAGAGGGGTTTGGCCTCTTCTTCCAGGCAACAAACAGGACCCGGAGAAATGGTCGCAAGCTGTACCAGAGGAGGTTTAGGTTAGACTTAAGGAAGAACTTTTTCTCTCAGAGTGGTCAGGCACTGGAATGGCTGCCCAGGGAGGTGGGGGAGTCGCCAGCCCTGGCAGTGTGCAAGAGGCATCTGGATGAGGAGCTGTGAGATATGGTTTAGTGCTTGTGGCAGCAGTGGTAATGTGAAGATGGTTGGACTGGATGATCTTATAGGTCATTTCCAACCTTGTGATTCTATGATTCTATGCCCAATCCTTCTCTACTTCTCTGAAAAGAACCACCAGAACAAACACCACTTAAACTCTTGCCCTGTAAGCTGTGGCCTATTGCTAGATGTTTGCATCTGTGATGTAAAACCAAACTTCACAAAAATTCTGACACTATATCTATGTTGTATCATCTCCTTGAAAGGCAAATGTGGAATTTCTACTTGGCATAGTTTGACAGGTGGCACTAGAGTGTTGGCGTAGGAAATATGGTGAACCCAGGAGCAATGAAGTGTCATTTTGTGATCCATGAATTCCGGTAGGACTCTTGTTAGACTGAGTAACCAGGTAGAGTTAGCAGAATCAGGTGGCTGCTTTGCTCACTTCTAATCAGACTCAGCATGCCTGCTGCTGTGCTAAGCAAACATCTTGCCCTCTAATCAGCTGACCATTTCAGGTTTAGTTTTATTCTGGTTCTCAATCTGAGGCTATATTTAAGAAGTCATGAATTACTGTAGATAAGGATGGGTTTAGGTGTCTCACTAAAGCTTCTTTCCATTTTCCCATAGGTGGTTGTACTAAACCAAGATGAATGTGTTTAACCTTAATTTAAAAGCTTGGCTAGTTTGGAATTAAGAAAGTATTCCAGCTTAGGAAACAAAGTCCCCAGACAGCAAATAGTCTCAAAATGTTGAGTGGTAAGAAAGTAAAATATCTTGCCTTAATTCTTTGGCTCTAAGTAATAGTTTATTTGGAATGAAGTTGAAGTAAGTAACTCAGTAAGGTAAGAACATGCTCATGACATTTCTTGTACCACATCCTGTGTTTGAAGTAGACTTTTGATGAGATTAGAATATGTGACCATCTTGCATGTGTAGATATTAAAGCTAAGAATTAATGATGCTTCATAACCTCAGCGGAGAGGAGCTTCAGTGTGCTGTACTGAAAAGCCTTCATTTGATAGCTGAAAATGGAACAGCTGAAGAAAGATCTTAAAAAAAAATTACTACAGGCTTTATCTTGCAGGCTTTTATGAAAAGGTGACATGAAAGACAGCAGATGGATTTATCTTTTCACTTAGAAGTGAAACTATGAATGAGCTTCACATAAACAGATCCCTCAGCCAAGTATAGCTTGACAGTAATTCTATAGGATTCATCAAGTCAAGGGAGGTGATTATGTGTGACGCCATGAAATAATGTTAAAGTAGGGTATCTCATATGATTTCAATATTTCAAACCTGAGTTCATTAAATACAACTTTTTGATGGAAATGGTATCCAGTGCTGCAACAATTCTCACCTTCATGTATTCTTTAGAATGATGAATTGATCTTATTTATAACTTTCAAATTCTAATTTCCAGTAATCTTGAGCATTACTGAAACACTTCCCAGACGGCAGATCATATAGTGACTACTGTAAAATGGTGAAAGTGAGTTTTTAAGCTTTTAATACAGTTTTCTTGAAGATCAGTCTTACAGGTATATTTTACATATCTTACTTAGGCGTCAATATAATAGTGGCTTCAGCTATGAAAAACCCAGACAAAACACATAATCAAAAAATATATCACAATGATGAACTGAAGTCTTGCTTCTTTTTGTAATATTCAAAGGTGGGTCTGTATTGCCATGGCATAAACTGAGACATTTCCTTAATTTATTCTAGTGTCATGTAAATTTATAAAGGGCAAATTTTGTAACAATTACTTCTGTAAAGTGTACTTAAAATGTACTTATCTCATCTACCAAATCATAGATAACCAACCTTTTGGCTTGCTTGGGCCATATTGAGTGAAAAGGAATAGTCATATTCATGTCAACTGAAAAAGGAGTTGTGAATATGCAAAAAAAAATTGAGGACATATTTTTGGAAATCTTGAATCCTGTCATCATTTCCTTTATCAAAATTGAAAGCGAGGCTGTCCAGAGGACCGTGTTTTGCCAACACATCAAAGTTTATGAAGTTGTTATTTGTGTAACTTGAGCTTGCCGTAATTTAATTTCAAATGCCATTATGGTTTGAAACCTAGCACAGATAAGTTGATTTTCACTTTGAAGGTGCATATATAACTCCTCTAAATGAGTGGTTAAATCCACTGAAAATGCAAAATCTGGGAGCCATTTTTCATCTTCAGGTTCTGGTAAAAATTTTCCTTTGGATGCCATAAATGAATTGATTTCAATTCACAAATCATAAACTCTTTTTAGCATTTTATGCCAACTTAGCCACCTTCCTTCAGAAAAATAAATGATGATCCCATAAACAACATGGTTCAATCCATTGGACTTAATGAAATTCATAGTTTGATGATGATTTGCGTGACATTATCTGCTTTAAAGCTTTCTCACATAAATTTTCTTGATGTACAATGCAGTGATATTTCATTGAACGTGAGTTGCTGGTAGCAATTATATTAATAAGACTCTCTTTTTTACTTACCATTGCTGAGGCACCATCAGTAGCTTTACCAGATATGTTGGCAAGGTTTAAAAAAAATTGCTTTAATATAACGTTTACTGCCTCGTACAAATAAAGAGATTTGGTTGTATCTTCCAATAGCACCAAAGAAGCACTAATTTCTTTAGTGATGTTACATTTGTTATCAATACCTTTAACAAAAAAGGCAAGTTGAGCTGTATCCGTGTCACCTGTACTTTCACCTGTTTCCTAAACATAGAATCTGAAATAAGCAGCTTTACTCTCCAAATTTATTTTGTTAGATTTTCCTGTTTCTTGACTTTGCCTGGCTACAGTCTGGCAAAACAAACTGATTTTAGAAAAGTCTTCATTTTTATCAGGACACATTATATCTGTCATGCTTTCCATATGCAGCTTAATAAATTCACCATTGGGAAATGGCTTTGATTCTTTTATCAATCGCATAACAGAGTCTGTTTGAGTTTTAACTTTTTGGAAAAGATTTTGTTGAGATGACAGATTTGTTTTCAGTTTTGCTATTTTGTTTTTAAGAAGCATTCCTCGATATGCATCAAATTTGGCAACATTTCTGCAGATAATGTCTTTTCCAATTGTGATCTTTGAAAACCGACAGTTTTCTTATGAATTAAGCGTAGTGCCATATTATTTGTCTTGACAAAAAATTACTCATCTGTCCATTTTTCTTCAAACACTCTTCCTTAATCCACATTTTTGGGGGTTCTGTTTTCTTCTGAGGTGCCATGATGTAGATTGAAATGTTAGTACTGGCAGTCACTGCGTTTTTCTCACCAAGTGGCCATGTGCACATGATGGATGCAAGAGGCAGTCAGCACTTGTGCCCTTCCTGTCCCTTGGCTCCAGCCCAGATGGTGCCAATCATATACTGGTGATTTGATTGTTCCTGAGAAATGAGTGTGCACCAGGAGAGAGCCACCACCATGATGGTGCAGAGCAGGGGATGGCTGCAGTATGAGCTGTCCAGGGATGCATGTGGTCCAAGGGCTGTAGTCTAGATAGGCATGCACAAAATCATATAGGCTTCTAACTCTCATGGTTAGGTAAGAAGCAGATGTCTAAAATGCCACTGTAGGTTTGGATTTACAGGTTTCACTGCTTATAGAATCCAATATTGACACTCCATCTATTTTGTCTTAGTAAGTGCATCCTAGTATTTAGACACTCTATAGTATGGCTTCTCAAGATCATCAATCTACTGGAAGTCAGGTAGCTAAATGTCATCTGGTTACATCAAATTTTACTTTTTTTTTTCCTCATTAAAGAGTTAAAAACATGTATTGAATATAATAAGGATGCATGCAAGTGTTCTGTTTGTTTTGTTGAAATGGATACTTATATTTTTTTTTCATGCGCTGGTTAAAGCATAGAGGTTTTTCCTTTTTAAAAAGTCTTTACATGGTTTCTGTACTGTTCGATTCAGCTGTCATATGTCTTTGAAATGATTAATTGGTAACCCAAAGCACAACACCAGAAGAGAATATCCTTGTTGATGAGCCTGGAAGATCATGTCTGAACACAGAGTTGATGAGTTGTTCTGCAAAATTTCATTTTCACGAACAGATGGCATGTAGAAATGGCTTGTGCACAAGAGTAGTGGGCAAGCCAAAGAAAAAGCTGGCACTATAGCTTACAGGAATTAAACTAACTGTTTGGGTTCACAGACACAGCAATCTCATATGTTTGCCCAGCTACAAGAGCTCTAACAGACCTGTGAAAAATTGGGTTTTGCTGGTATTCTATTGCCAAATAGTGGTTGTCCAACTTCAGGCTAAAGACTAAATTAACAAGAAAGAAAAGGATACCAAAGTTCTCTGCCAAGTTCTATGTAATTACACTGATCTCAAGCAGAATAATCCGTTCCCTAGTTGCACTGAAGAATAAAAATCCACAAGTTTTATAATGAGTATGAAATTTGTGAGCAAACGAGTAAGATTAGTGATGTTGGCAGTGTTTAATGGAAGAAAATGATTAACAACAATCTTTCTTAGTGAACTCTTTCCCACTGAAGAGGAGGTTAGGTGTGTTTTTTAGGATGGATTTAAAGCAAATTTCTCTGAGCAGGTTTCCAAATCAGGCTCTTAGGGAGATGGTATTTTTTGAAGAGGATATCTCAGGTTAAATGTCTGACTGCATTGTTAGGCTCTTAATTAGAGTTCTCTTCTATATGGGCTCTAGGGTGATGGTAGGAGTAACTCTGCAGGGAGCTCTGTGTAAAGCTAGCTGTAAGTACCTCGATTTTTCGCTTCTGTGAAAGAAGACCTGAGTAATATGGAATAGATTAAATCTGGTGAGCTCTGTTTAGAAAGCTTCTAGGGACCTTTTAAAAAGTGTTATAAAATGCTGGTGAAGAGCACAAGTAAACAAAATGTGAGGAAGAATATAGATTTCTTTGAACTCTTCTGTATCAATTTACTGTTTGCCAACTGGATTGTTTTAATGGTTTTATTTTGGAGTTATTCCCTAAGGTAGTAGCAAAACAGTTACAGGATGCCTCCTTACATTACCTGAAGGGTCTGTATTGGTGTTTCTACTGTTGGGTTCAATTGAAAAAAAGTGTTCAGAATGTAACAGTGCTCCAGGCATTGTGTGCTTATAGATCAGGCACGAGAGCTGCCTTCAAACTTTGGAGATGCTATTTCCTTAGAAGAGTGAGTGTTCCCTTGTGTGCATTGGCTGGGCTCTAGAAACCCTTAAGGAAGATATTCTGAAGTGGCAGTCTTGAGGTATGTGTATTAAATGTGTTCGTTCAAGAGCTGTTCTCAGGTCTCCCCAGAGCCTTCTCTTCTCCATGCTGAACAGCCCCAGCTTTCTCAGTCTGTCCTCCCTTGGATAATTTTTGTGTATCTCTGGACACACTCCAACTCTATGTCTCTAACCGTAAAATTTTAATGTAGAACTTCGGTCAATTTTCTTAATGTTTGGAGAATTTCAGTCATTGTAATGCAGCAGACAATTATCTATAAGTTTGCTAGTAATAAGCATTAGTTTTTATTCCAGGTTAAACACTAACAGTCCATGTTACTTCACAGAGCAAATCCTCTTCCCTGCTTCTCCTTTCTCTAAGGAGATTTTAGTGCTGATGGCAGTAAGGTTTCCCACATAATAGAACAACATCAGTTTTATTGAATTAATAAAATTACCTGCAGAACAAGAGTCTAATTTCTTTGGTAGAGTATGTAAAGTGGTCTTATTTAGGTAAAACTCACTGAAGAGGTTTGTTGTGGAGTTAATTAAGATTTTAACTTCCTGCTATTTATCTTTATACTCTCTCAGGTGTGCAGGCTCTCTGGCTCTTCTCATTTCAGGAAAGCCACCATTACTTATGCAGATCAGAAGTGAAATCAAGAGCTAGGCATTTTACTGTGTAGAGAAATCGAGTAAATGGTGATTTTGGGGCAAGGATATTATTTTATAATACAAAATATTTAGCTAAGTCACTCTAATATTTTCCATGCTTATACTCGAGAGTGAACTGACCTGTGAACTTAGATATATGTTTATAATTGCTTCAAGATATCTCTTCTGCGTTGTTTTAAGATGGCAGAAGATTGATTCAAAGCAGAATGCTAAAAGCTAATGAAGTCTTGAGTGAAGATAAGGACTTTCAGTATTTCCCAAGATTGGGAAATACTTTAAGCATGAGCTCAAATTTATCAAGTATACTCAGTAAAGTGATTTTTGTTGCACTGTATCTATAGTACAACTTAGAAAAGTACTGCTACACATTTAAAACAAACAAACAAAAAAAAAACCAAAAAGACTTCAAAAGTACTTGCAAACACAGAGGAAAAGGTTTGCCACTTTCAGAATGTTTGAGACCAAAGTGAGCAACAAATGATCTCTAGAAGAGAGTAATTAATGATGTAATGTGCTGAAATGGATACATATGACAGGCTGCAGATGCATTCACATAACTTTCGTGGATGATTCTTACTTGGATCAATGCATTAACTATGCTTTTTTTTTTTTTTAATGCCACATAAACAATTGACTTAGGTCTCAAGAGGATAAGGATTCTTATGAATCTCATTTCATAACAAATAACAATTTTTTGGAGATAAAAAATGGCAATCATTAATTCCAAATCATACATGCAGTAAATGAGTGTTGGTAGTAGTCAGTGAGTTCTTGGTATCTGAATCTGTTATACAGGAATTATATTGCCCTAGATGTTTGCTGGATTATAAATGACACATTTACTTCAATACTTCCTCAGAGTATTTTGTGACTGAAAAGATAAACAATTTTGTCAATAGTAAATTGTCCTGTACTTTATTGATCTCTTAATAACTTACAACTGTAAAACAGGTAATAAACCACGGCAATAACTTGTTTCCCCTAAGCAATACAGAGACCAAATTTTGAAGAGTAGCGATTCTTTTGTATAAGGGATTGGGTTATCTTCCTTTATTTTATTTTATTTCTTAAATTCTAATGCAGTTCTCCAGTTGCCATAGAAGAATAGGTTCCCATTTATCCATCGCCTGCAGTGCTCTGTTAATAGAGAAGGCAGAAAGTATGCTTGCCATTGGTTTATTATGTTGTGTGAAAGTAGCTGGTGACAGCATGCACAGCTGCTGCTGAAAATGACATTTCTGACAGTTTGTGATAGCTTGAGTACCTGACTACTTAAACAGTATTGAAAGACTGTCTGAATTGCAGTGTGTGTGTGTGTGTGTGTGTGTATATATATATATGACCATATCTTAAAAATTGTAATTCCACTACTATTTATATTTGTTAAACTCAAAGCATTTATTAAAACATACAGAAAGGATGCTGAAAACAGAGAGGTCTCTTTTCCAGCTCCTTCTGGTTCTGCTGATTGCTAATTGAACTTCAAAACTTCACACTATTTGCTTGAGAGAAATGGTCTACTATGTTGTTCTATAGAATTTTCATAAAGTTACCTTTTTTTTATTACTATTTTTTCTGCTTCAAAACCTGCATGTTGAAGTGTTAATTGAATTCCAAGTGTGATAAAAGGACATATACTGAGCAGGGTGGAATGAGGAATGTCACTCAGTTTCTGTGTGAATGCCATGTATTTAAGTGAGTCACCTTCTTGATTTTGCCTAGCTGAGTGTGTGGTGTTTGATAAAAAAAAAAAAAAAAAAAAAGAAAAAAAAAGAAAATTTTAATTAAAACTTGTGAAGAATATTCAGAGCTAGTTACTAGTATTAGAACACATCAGTTGCACCTATTATGAATCTGGTTAGCAGATGTGTTTCTCTGAGATAATTCTCTGCTTTCTTTTGACTTACTATAAACGTATCCAGAAAATGGTCTACTCTGATGTGTTAAGATTGCTTTCGAAAAGACAGGAGCCTATTTAATCAGCATAAAAGAAACAGAATGCTGTGGAAAATATAACACAAGATAGTAGCTTCAAAGTACCTAGTTTTGTTCCTTTAGCATCTTGCTTGAAGTATAACATAGCTTAAAAAAAAAAAAAAAGAAGAAATCAATCAACTTATGTCTCTGGGGAAATCGATGTGTGGGAAGTAGATGACAATGAAATGTGTAAACTGACAGATATTTTTACTCAGCAGAGGGTTTTAGAGTGAGAAGGCACAAGAACTTAAAAAGAAGCCAGCATGTCTCCTTCCCCACGTGATGTTATGAAGGAAAGTAGGATAATTTTCAAGTGTCCTACAGTGCTAACTGTATGATACATCATAACAGATTGAGATGACAATTTACATTCAGCAGAGCCACTACATGACAACTCTGCATGTAATTCTCTGCCTATTCTAGGAGCAGGTAGTGGGAAAATGAGATGGCTAGGTGTCTAAATCACATAAATGACTGTTTTGTCTGTCACTGTTATAGATAAAAGCCAATAACAACAAATAAAATAAATTACCTGAAATTGAATTTTAAATCAAATAACTTACTATTTCTGTATTTCTACCGATGGCATTTATTAAGAAAGCTCCAGTAACAACATGTGGCAACTTACTGAAGCATGCTTTCACAGCAGTACAGTGGAGAATGTCTTGCATTAGTTCCATTACTGCTCCCAGAATTTCAGGCATTATTCTGTACCCATTAGTTTGGTAGTTTCACCCCATAGGGCCTCAAGCATTTGAGGAACAGAAGGATGTCTGGTAACCATAACCTGAGAAATGAGAACTAACAAAACCAAGCGTCCAGCTGCAAGGCAGCTTTCTCTAAATAAAATGGCTACTGTGTGTGGCTGCTCAAGCACAGGAGTCTCTGTCCCTTGAATAGGATTGATCTGAGTGGGTTCTTTTTTTAATAGGGTGTGCTCTACACAGAGAAATTAAATTTTAATTCAATTTCAGAGACTTTATATGCTGGTTTACAGGTAGAAATTAAAGGAAAGGCTTTAAAAAGTTCTGAACTCTAAAATAAGTGGAAAAGTTAGAGAAAAAAGTGAAATGATTGATTTTCTATGTTTAATATATCCACCTGAATTGTTTCGCTTATAACAGAAGCAAAAATTAACATAAAAAAAACCTTAGGAATGTGCAAATCAACACCTGGAACTGCAAAGAAACTCAGCGGATGTTAGCTGTAAGCACTCGTTCTGTCCCCTTGAACTCTACTAAGTTAGTGACAGACTTAAGCAAAAGCATTTTAGTGTCCTTTATGACAAAGGCCAAAAATATCTGCCTTTTCTTTGCTCCTTTTAGGGTCCATTTTTCCTAAAATAATAAAGTTAGAATGAAAGTTTTGATCTGTTTGATCTTCTATTACTGTTGCTTTCATTAATGCCTTAAGACTTTACAGCTTGCAAAGGTAATTATTTGGGTGTTTTTTGATTCTTTTATATAACAATATGAATGTATGAAGCTCTCATAGAAAAGCATTCTGCTGAATCCAAATTATTGACATTTATATTTGAAAGGAAACCCATTCTGGAAAAGCTTCATCACTCAGTCTTTTGTCTGTGTATGGCATCATGCCTCCATGCAAGGGAAAGATTTGTTACTGAGTTATATGTGGAGGGGTGTGTGTATAAATTCAAACGGATTTACTTATCAGGCAATGGCTGTGCTTCTGTAGCTGTGCCTTGAATTTTTCAGGCTAGTGTCTGATAGTTTGTTCTGAACATGATTTTAGCTTAACTAAAACTGTGATTAAAGCCCATTTCAGTTTTTCCAAGCTGGTTGCTTGGCAAAGCATCAGTATAATATCAGCAGCCTATTGCATATAAAGTAGCCTGTTTTAAGTCAGTGCTGTACAGTGAGTCTTATTCAGCATTGGCTTAGCAATAATTTACTCGTTGGAAGTGCACCCAGCTTTATGCTGGCTCATTATTTTAAGAGAGAATTGCAGGGAGGGCTTTGTAGCATGTAACCATGGAAGCACAGCAAGTGAATGGCATCCCACTAGACTGAACCATCCAGACATTTTTTTTTCCCCTAGGAGAAATTCACTAAATGTGGTTGATTTTTAAATTCCAGCTGTTGCATTTAAAGAAATGGTGTGCATCTCAACAGCATTCAGATTCCATGTAATCGATCTGTTCAGTTTGAGAAAGAATATCATCCTTATATGCAGTCCCCTAAATTAAACTGTGTTCTCTGTGGGAAAAGATATGGAGGGATGTGTTTGGAGAGCAATAGCCCGTGGTCTATATTTTATTAAATGTGACTAAGAGCAGAGGGATAAAAGACTTTAGCTACTATATGACTGTTGTTATCAGTGTAATTGAAACATGCTTAAGTTTAAGAGTATGACTGCCATATGAAATGAGAAACTTGTGAAGGATTAGGTTTTTATACATATTAATTTTTAATTACGAGTATGATTAGGTAATAACCAATGGTTTTGTATTAAATGGCAATGTAATTATATTAGTAATTTTAAATAATGTGTTCATTGAAAAACATTAAGAACAGTATTGCCATGGTTTTAGTCATCATTTTCAAGTCATGATACAGTCAGAGAGAATTTAAGACAGAACTCTATTTTAAAGATTTTATTATCATTTTAATTTTGATATGGGTTAAAATTTCATCAATACTGCATAATGGTTATTGTTTAGTGTATCCCTGTGGTGATGGGTGATGTCTGCTTGTTACTTTGCAAGCAGTTTTCTGGGCCATTTCGCATATTGCTCCCTCTATTGAAACATTTTCTGTCTATGGGTAATTGTCCTTGTCTTATGATAACAGAACTGAAAAATAAACAATAATGATGCAATGGTACTTAATGACACTGCAATGGTCTGAAGCCATTGTAAGTGTGCACCCCAATTAGATACATATAGGAAGATAGGGATGCCTAGATATAGTGCACTGAAGACTTGGGAGTAGTAGAAGCACGTTTAATCATAGACTCCTAATCAGCTTTTCCTAAATTACGTGCGACTTGATGACACGAACCCTATCCTGGCCTTCTATCTTTTGCAATATGTGTCATTTTCTGGTGATTCCCTAATAAAAGGGACTTGCAAGGGGCTAGCTCTGATTATTTTTTTTCCGCGTTGATTCCCTCTATGCTAAAAGGGAGAAACACAAAGCTGTTCATTTTTATTTTATTCACTAAGGGGAAATGTTTCTACAGTGTTTATAATGATACCATTTATTTTGCAAGGCGATATGTTTCCACACACTGTTTTGAATGGCAGTGGTAGTTCTAATAATAATGTTCTTTACTAAGTGATATAGGAAGTAAGATAGTCAGCCCAGAAAAATGCTAGCAGTAGTTTCCTTTTAAAACAGAACAGAACCACCCCCTGGGCCCCAAACACCAAACCATGTGAATAAAACTAGCAAAACAACAACAACAAAGCTGTAGAAAAATTATTTGACTCTTCCGGACTCTATTCTATTCACCAGCCTTTCACCAGAACAATGACAGAAATGACAGATACCTTTTATTTTCCTACAGATTTATTCAGGTTAAATTTTGCTAAGTGGTAACCACAGAACAATGGGCAAAGCTGAAAGCCATGAAAACTTGCAATACAACTTACCTCTCACTAGGAAGAATTGTCAGGAGATCCTAAAAATATACTTTTGTTCTTCCTGTTGCCAGTGAGACTGTCAACTGAAAATTCAGATGTGGCAAAGTACTCTGAATGCCAACTAGCAGGATGCATGTTTTCTGACAATCTCTAGGTGTGTTGTTGGTCATAGCATCAGAGTTTGTGCACACACTCATTTCAGACACTTTTCCCTCAGTTGGTCTGGTATACGTGAGAGCTTAGTGTTGCTTGACTTTTCTGATGATGCTGTAGGATCTCATTGTTTCAGAACATCACTTGTGAGGCAGGTTTTATACTGGAGCTGTGTGCTACGCTTCTCTAATTCTGATGAAAGCAGTGACAGCAAAGAAGTGAAAGTAATGTGCCTTCTGTCTTCTGCATTTGTCTCTCTGCAAAGTTAATCATGGTTTCAACTTGTTAGCAGCGTTCCCTGGTAGTTGCTGTCACTATAGGGACTTTTCTGCTGCAGACTGGAAGTGGTGCATAGTATGCTAGCTGTGGCCTTTTGCAGTGGGTTGCACGTGCAAACAATTACAGTGGCTCAAAAATGAGGGCAGTGCTGCTGGAGTATTTCACTTTTGCTATTAAATGTGTCCAGTGGTGCACTGCTACCCTTACTTACTTCTACCAGGGGTATAGCCTGCAGGATGTGGTGCTGTAGCTCTGTTGCCCTTGTGAGTATTAGTAGCACATGGAAACATTCAATTACTGTAAAAAGTAGAGTTTGGTTGTGAGGAATACTCAGTGTGATCATAAAATTTGTTAGAATTATTAACAAAACAGGCCTTTATAAGTAGGTATTGTGAAGAATGTCATTATAAGCACTGATCTGCAGTGTGCTGAAGCTGTAGCCTTTTATGCAGTCAGCTAAACCTGTTGATAAAGCAAGCTGTTAAAATTATGGAAGGACAAAGAAAAAGAGGTATTAGATGGCATTTAGACACGCGGTTTAATAAAATTATGGAATATCCTTTCGTATGTAGGAAGGAGAAAGCTTTAAAAGAGCTAAGTAAGGACATAGTGAAAAATTAAAAAAAATCTGATGTTCAAACAATGCCATTTTTTTATCAGAAAGTTTGTTAATATTTATTTCTGAATGCTTTGACTTCGAAGGACATTCACTAGAGAACATGGTAGGAGGGCAAAGGAATGAGATAAAGATGGTAGTTTTGAAAATGTAAATATCTGGCTGCCATTTTAGATACAAGGAGATACAAGAAGTAGAAATGTGCAAATCTTGGGCATTTATAGAAATGAAGAAAATGCGAGTAAGAGGAAAAGCTTATAGTTGCTTTCTGTACTGATTTTCATATGTTACCAGGAGCTAACAAATCATTTAAATAGATCCATGGAATGCTGCAGTCAATTGTTCAGTAACAACTTGCATATATTTTTTTCAGTCTGTCTAGAAATGCAGCACCAATTGAGTAGTTACACTGAAGGAAAAAAAAAAAAGTATCTATACTACTGATAGAACATTAGCTTCAGGGAATCATTAAAGCATACTGCTGGTATACAAACTGGCACTGTTTAGTTTTAATGCTTTGGTCTTTGCCTAATTTGTAATTACAGTGCTTAATCAAGGCTTGAATTCATGTTCCTACCAGTATATTTTATTTCTTTTTTCTTTTTTTTTTTTTTTTTGTAGCCTTTTATACCTTCTTTAAGATTCAAGTAATTTCTACTTTTATGTGATAGCTCAAAGGGCAATAACTGTGTTTTTTCTCAAACTAATGGAAACTGTGCTAAAGCTTGAGACCAGCTAGATTTCATTAGGTACAGTGAAATGAGAAGCTGAGGAGGCCAAGTTCTTGCCTTAATGTGAGCTTCCATTCTCCTCAGTATGGCAACAGAAATATATAATTTAAAGAGAAGATTGTATTACTGCTCCGTGCAATGACTCAAAGTGCACAGTTTTTCAAGCAAGAACATTGTAATTTAGGGGCTGGAAGATACTCTCCCATACCAGATCAGATCACTGACACATTTGGCCTATTTTCATTTGGCAGTGATCGTTGTATTTTTGAAGAAGGGTAACTCCAATTCAGTGTAACCTGACACAAGCTGTAATGCTGTTCATGGTTTGATGGGTTGGATCAGGTGATGTGCAGATAATTATCTGATTATTTTTATATTACCTATTATGCAAATGAGCTTTGCCCTCCATTTTGTAACAATCAGTTTTAAAGCCTGACTTAGTAGCTAGTCTTGGAAAACCAAGTAGTAATTTTCTGATTTCTCTGGAATAACTGTACAGTAAATCTTCAGCAACAGAAATCTGCTTGAAAGACTGAGACAAGCCCCATTCCCTAATGGGAATTTAATTGCAAAGCTCCAGTATGCTTCCTGGAGCACAATGTTACTTGAGACGGTTTCAAAATTCATCTGTTGAGATCTAGTGCAGAAATGCAAAGCTTTGATTTATAGCATTATTTTCTCTTTGTTTGAGGCATGGGTGTGCTCTGCTGTTTTGAAGTCTTCAGTACATATTGAGAAAGGACATGGATTTTTGTGTTGTTTTTTTTTTTGTGTGTGGCAAAGTTGGCTGCATGTGTAGTTTGAATGTTACCCCAGGAGCAGTATCTGATCCTGCAGTTAAGTGGCGCAGAGTGATTTACATTCAAGCTCTTTGGGTCTGGTGGTGAACTGGATCCATCAACAGTTTTGTTGGTCTGTTCTGGTATAAGACATGACAAAATATTTTGGTGTCTTTTTATTGCTTCCTGTATATGAAGCAATATGTTACAGATTACCAGAGTAGTGCTGTTTGACATGAATGTTCCAGGGGAAGCACAATACCAGCTGGCATTGTTTTAGGGTCCTATGTAGCATAATATCAAAGCTAATGAAATTTTACCTGTGCTGAGTTACAGGAGCCATTTCTAGTGGAATTGCACCACATAGTCAACTGTGGTGCATGTGTTGGTGTGGTGTAATTTTTTTCTGCTTGCTTGTTTTGGCAGTTTGGGAAGTGGACTTTACAAGGGGTAAGATATTGATGTTTTTTTGTTTTAATTTAGAGAAGTCGTTCACACCACCTCAGGGAGCCCAAGTCTAAAGTAATTAATATACATCACACAGACTGTCAGGGGATCTAAATCCGAGCACTAACCATGTAGCTATCTTAACTCTCTGTTTATAGATGTCCAAAGTCATCTAAGCAAGTACAGTTGTGCAGGCAGGTTTTTAAACAAGTCTATCAACCTTAGTGACCCATTTGTGGGAAAAGGATAGATCATTAACAACTTTTGACTGCTCTGAAAATTGAGATGTTTTTTGCATTGTATCTGTTTATCTGAATAACATTAAGCTGTTTATTTGAAATCATTCTGGATGGCTGAAATAGGTAATTGCACAAAGGTGAAGGCTGGTGAATATCTTTGACAAGCGCTAATATAGATGAAGTCTTCTTTAGACCCTAGTTTGCATTCAAAGCCCCTAGATGACTACCTTCACTTTCTTGAACATTATGCCAGTTTACCTATACCATCTCTACTTTCGATGTCCATTACCAATGTCTCTGTGCTGTGGGGTGTTGCATATGCTGGCCGGTTCCCTGTGTGCTGTGTTTTCAACCTGCTACTTTAACTGTCTAGATGGCTGCTGTCTATGGAAAGAGGCACCCTTAGTGGAGGTAATAACGGGCTATCTGTTCTCTATTCAGCAACTAACTGCTGAATTATTCTGCTTCTGAGATCATTGTCTTGTCTTCATATGTCAACCACATCATACAAGTAGATTCTGAACTTGTTGACAATCAGGATGGCATGGTACTTTTACTTTCATTAAAAGACTAGAATAAAAACTTGCTTTCAAGAGAAAATAATCTCTTTCAGCAAATAATTTTCTATCACTGTTTTCTAAAGATCTTTTCTGTCCCAACAGTCCAACAGTCAATTTGCTTTCTTTTTTTCTTCTTTTTTTTTTTTTTTTCTGAAGGAAGCCACATTTTGTTTACTCCAAGGGCTGAACTTGACTATTCACATTTAGAAGAATAAAAACAGAAGGTGCATCCCTCGGAGTTTTATACAGTAACCTCATTAGGGAGACTTAATTACTGGGATTAGATCTCTTTTCTCCTGTTTGACTTCATGTTTCATGGCATTTTCTTTTTACAGTAGCTGAGAATTTAAATCCCTTGATGGAGAAACTGAAGAGCTATGTGTTTGTGGAGAAAAATCCTGTGTTTCTGCAGCTGGTTATTACTCCAGTTCTCTTAGCATAACTGACACCTTGACCAGGCCCTACACATAGGCAAGATTCTGGGAATAGGGATCGACTAAGATGCAATTTTGTTAGTGTATCTGCTGCATGGATGTCCAACCTTTTGGCTTGCCTGGGCCACACTGAGTGAACAGGAGCTGTCCTGGGCAGCATGTAAATTAAGTAGGTCACTCCAAAAGTAATGTCTCCTATCTGTTTCCATGGAAACTACAACAGATAGAAAGAGAACAATAATTCTATTTGATAGAGCAAACTCCCAGCTACAAAACAGCATTTTTCGACACAGTCACCACTATTAGCTATGCATTTTCACCAGTGATGAGCATGCCATGCTCATAAAAATCTGCACCAGTGGAGGTAACCCACTGTTACTGTCAGTGGTGCATAACATCATCAAAGGACTATAGAATGGCTTAGGTTGGAAGTGATCTTAAAGATCATCTTGTTCCATCTCCCTTGCTATAGGCATTGTGCATGAAAGGAACTTGCAAACCCAACACTACCTAGCATCAGAGCCTTACTATGCAATTCATGTGTTTCAGATTAGGTCCATGTAGCTGAGAATTACAGTGTTTGTTTTTACTTTCCTGTTTCTGGGAGCATTAGATAAAGCACATTGATTTTCTTTACAGTGAGCTCAGAATAGCAGTGGCACTAGTATGGTCAGAATTTGGATTGAACGTGAGTGTATCAGCTGCTGACTTCAGGTCTAAGTTGTGCACATACCTTTGTTTGTTTGTTTTGTGACATATTTGTTAGCTGTCATGGGGGTTGTAATTCTGTAGTTAATCATGAAATTAAAATTGCAGTGTCACTGGGGTAACAAATCTTTAGACTGAAACTTTAGAAAAGCTTTGCAAATAATACTCTTTCCACAAATAGTTCCAATCTTGACACAAGACAGTCAAGTTACAGTTCACAATCAGAGAAGAAAAGGATGAAATATAGTTCTGTTGTGGTTGGTAGTGAAACTTCCCTCGACCAAGAGGGTAGGCAGAATTCTTTTTGCTCTACAAATACAGATTTACAGGGAGTCTTCCATTTCTTGACTGTTCCATAAAGAACAACAGAAAAAAAAACACAACAAGGAAGCATTCGCAACTGAGAAATGTTACGTTTGCTGAAGATCTGAAGCTCAATGCCTATGGCTAGCTTTTGGTTGCATCAGGTTGACAGAAATCATCCAAAATGCAGCAGTTACAAGCTGCATTGGCTTTTCAAAACTTTTATTGGGAAACATTGATTGAAAGATTAGATAAAATGAATGAAGGAAGGGGAAGAGAAAAAGTTTATCAGGTGTTCTGTGGATTCTGCTTATCGGATCCAATGCAATCATCTATCTGTGTCCTCCTTTTCCTATCTCCTGTCATCTGAGTTCTTATTCATCCATTTGCTCTAGCCTTCTAAGCTACATGCTTTTGAACTGTATTATCTCTTTTCTGCACCTGTACCATGTCTAGTAGAGTGGGAATCAGGCCTATAGATGTTACTGGAACAAAAACAGATAATGAGAATAAAGGAGAAAAAATTTTTTTTTGATTATTCCTAAAGTAGTATTTTTCAGTTGATGTGTGAAAGTGTACAGCCTCTCTGTTTTCATTAAATGATCAGTAAATTATGTTAAAATAAAATAAAGGAGGGGTGGAGGGAACCTATGTGTTGTGGTAATCCACAAAAAAATAACAGTAATTAAAAAATAGTAATAAAATAATTGGAGTGTCCAAAACTCTGTAAGCATAAGGAGTGAAAGGTCGGGAGGAACAGACAAACACCATTACATTACAGAACTTATTTTTAAACTTCATTTGTTTCCATCACCCTTTCCAAAATACCTTATGCTATCCAAAATACATAATCTTTCAGTTTAGGTAACATGTAAAATTATGAGAGCTTATTGTAATTTCTAATAATTTGCAGCTCATCTATCTGTAGTATAATTAAAAATGGAATTTGAACTCTGTTTCTCATGCTCTTCCTAAAGACATGAATTTGGAGCAAAATTTGCATAATAACATTTGCTTTTGTCGATGTTCCAAGCAGGAATATAATTAAAAAGGTGAAAGGCTTAAGAGATGATGGTTCATAATGTACTTATTAAAACTCTGATTAAAATAAAATGTCTAAGGAAAAAGGATTAAGCTGCTTTTGTGTTTCATTTTTGATTTTTCTCATTATGTGTATGGTGAGCAGATAACTCAGTAGTGCTATAAGAGAAAAAGCATCCTAAGCTACTGCTGCTTGGGCAAACCTATTCAACTGGAGTTTTTAACAGCTGCTCCCAAGCTTCATTAAGGCTCATTATGAGTTGTCATGTAGTGGAGAACTTATATTTTCAGATGATCTGTGCACAGCAGTGAAGATAAAAGTCTATCTTAAGGCTGTACTAAAAAGAACAGAAGATGGTACATATTAAAAATAGATTACTGAAATTCCCTAATTAGCTAGTGTAGACCTTAAAAGCAAAGCACAATCAGAGCTTTAAGGGGAGATAGCAAAAAATGACTCATCTGTGGTTGGACTCTTTAACTCAAGCATGATGTACTCATTAATAAGGATTATTTACCAGTTATCCTTCCAGATTTTGTTTCCCCCCAAAACTTAATGCCCAGGTGGTCTGTTGAAGAATCATCTTCAAAACTGGTTTCCATGAAAACAGACTTAGAGATTTTAATTCCAGTCTATTTTTTTCCTTGAAACTCTCAAAATATTAGTTTCTAGAATTAAAAAAATCCAAATACTTAAGGTGAAGTAGAGCTTCAGATGTGAACAACTCTGATTTCTATGGAGGGCAGCGTAGAGAGAACAGTAATAACTGAGATTTGTTTTGCAGCAGTGTAAGATAGTGTGTCCTAATGCCATTAGAAAAAGATCTGGGCAATAAACTGCTTTGCTTGAAGACTATTGTTTTTACAGGGACACGTGATGTACAAAAGAAAAATGAATATTCTGGGTAAAATTCATCTGCTGCTGATGGTTTGCGTCATAAGTGCTATTTAGCTTCAGCCTGAAAATAAACATTTCCAGACCTGCTCTTATTGTTCTGCCTGTAATGATAAAATTCAGCAGTGTATAGGTTCAAAGTTGGATGCTAATGGGAACAAAATTCTGAGCTTGTTGTTCATCTTCGTAAAAAGAACAGTTCCCCACACTTTGCAGATGTTTTTATTTGGTGTTTGCAGGTATTTTCCTGCATCAACTTGTCTGTACTTTTGAATTTGCTTTTTGTTTGGATTCCAATACATCTGTCCCTCTCAGCCCTCTTAATTAGTAATGCATTTCCAAAAGCAAAACTGGAAGGATTTAGGCATTTGTGAATCAACATTTAAATGTCCTTTATGTACTCCTGTGCTATCAAGCACAAAATTAGAGATGGGACATTTCAACAAGGTGCAATCTACTGTGGCAAAAATTAAATATAAACTTTGACACTGGAAATGGGGTGGTGGACATTAGTGTGGCAACATCTATGTGCTATCTGAATGTCATACCTTATATATTTAACAGAGGGGAGAGGGGAAGACACACCGCCTGCCCTCCCTTTCAAACTCCCTGGTTTGTCTATTTAATTTGCTGCAAAATTGGAGGAAGCTCTAGAAAAGCTGGCTGATTTAACTCACTGGTGAGTTTCTAGTTTGCAAATAGTGATGTGCATTAAGGTTCTGGTTTATTATCCATTGACTTGCATTTAAGTTTGAGATAAACTGAACAACAGTTGCCCAAATGTACAAGCCAAAAAACTGCTGGCAGATGCCTGGCAAATTAGGATAAGAAATTATTCAGGTGTAGGCACCCTTAATTTGTAACATATTGTGCAACAAGTAATTTCATACACTTTGCTTTATGATCATTTTGTAAAACTGGCATGCAATCTGGTCTGACAGGCCACTGTCACTAAGGAGAGACCATCTAATGGCAATAGTGATGTCTTTTAGGTCAAGACTGAGAGTGTTGGCAGAGTAACATACAGTTCTTGCACACTGCTGTCTTACAACACTCCGAATTAATGGAGTTGTTGTCAGATTAAAATATTCTGTGAGGAAAGTAGGGAAAAAAAACCCAAAGTGCTGTTTACCTTCTGTGCAACTAGGGTTTGATCAAACTTTACTTCTTTTTGGAAGGGTGTGGTGGAAGGCATAAGAAAGATATCTGAAGCAGGTGGATATTGTGAAGTGGCAGCCTTTCATCTGGGGAAGGAAGGCTTATAGACGCTCAGACATCAAGCTCCCCCAGGACAGAAGGAGAAATGTGAATGTGCAGTGTGCCTAGAAATGCAGTTTCCAACAAAAAGGTCTGAAGGAGCGTGGTGAAAACGTCCAGAAGGAAGCTGTGAAGGGAACAGAAAAGAAAGATACCCACAATGCCACAGAAGAGCACTGTATAAACGCCGTCAAGAGACCTTGTATCAAAGATTAGATGAGATGTAGAAAGCTAGAAGGGAGAGGACATGCAGGAGAAAGACAAAACGAACATTTTGTTCTTCTTGGAAATGTGTTCAGACAGCAGTTGCTTCATTTATAAAGAATCTTCTCCAGGCACTTAATTAGCTTTGTCAGTCAGCTGTCGTAAACCAGATTATTGAACTGTTTCATATTTGAAATTCTTTAAACTAACATCTTGACATTGCCAGTAGGTGTGTTAATAATCTGAAGACATGAGAAGAATTTATTAGCTTTGGTGTGTCTGTCTGTGTTATGTAGTAGAGAGTTAACTTCATATTATCCAAACACAGCATGAGCTTTCTCATGAAAGGTTCTAATTGCATTTTGAAAATGCTATTAGTTTACTTTGAAGTGGCAAATAGCAATATTGTTTTGTGGGAGGCTCTGTGTACATAATAACAAATCCTAATGGAGCAAACGGCAGCTTTGCGAGTGCTGCGAGTGCTAAAGAGAAGAGTGAAAAAAGGAAGAGTTTGCAGTGTTATTTCCAGCTAGCAGCTTCCAGCATTCCCTGCAATGATTTGACTGCAATCTTGAGCCGTTTTGATGGCTGTCTAAATGCTGAGCTTGGCTCGAAAGTGTGTTGTAAATGGTCATATGTGTCTATCTGCTCGGTGTAAACGTTTTAGTAAAAGTAAACACTTTTAGTAAAATGAAAGTCTTTATTCAAAATAGAGCGACCAATTCTAGCAACATCTGTTGTATAGGAATATCCAAAGGTATGTGTATGTATCTGTAGCATTGTTTTCTGCTTAATTTGAAGGGCTTTCTTCCCCCACTTGACAGATCAGCCAGATAATGATAGTTTCTTTTCAATATATTCACTGTCATCTTAAATGTTTGCTAATAAATACTATCACACGTCTCAAGAAGTGTGCATGCTCTCCGAATTAGAGTATGTTAATTTTATCACTATTTAGATGCTGGTGTCCTATCCTGTCTTCGTTTTTGGCTACTGATGTTGTTCTCAGCCAGCTGCTCTGTTTCCCACGGTTACTGCCAACTGCTTTGAGCTTCAGCCTGCTTGCTGGATTGGTCCTTGTTTTATTTATTTTCTTTAACTTCCATTTGCTGCATTTTGTTTTCTTATTTCTTTCTATTCATATATTTAATATTTAGATCTTGTCTCATTTATCTCTTAGATCTGATGGATTCCTCTGTTCTACCGACTCGGTTCAGTAGAAGAGCCGTCACATAAACCTTGTGGTCCACGGCACTGCAGAGGTGCAAAATGAAGGAAAATTTTGCTCAGATCCTGCAGCTGCAGGAGCATAACTAGATTGGCTGCATAATTCAGGAAATGTAACTTGTATCTATTCTATCATGTTTCAAGTAGTTTTTCTGATGTCCTTTAACTTAGCTAAATTTTCCCAGGAATACTGTTTAAGACATTCTGATCCAAGCACAGGATCATTAAGGCTTCTTGAAATCATCCATTTACTTTAGACTTGGAGCAAAATATTTTTCTTTGATTTCTCTTTCAGAAATGGATGAAGTTTTTCTGATTTTTTTATTAAGCCTCAGGCAAGTAAGCAAGATAGCCACAATTCTACTGTTTGCAAGTATTATTTACTAAAATAAACTGATGGTCAGTTTTGATAAGTAGTTTTAGAGCTCACTTTTTCTTTCTTTATGTGACACTCGATAATCTGAGATATGTCTCATCAGTAAGTGCAGCTGATGGAATGCTGGCACATGAATCAGTGTACTAGAGATGCCTGTCAGGTTTTTTGGGACAAATCTGTATTCTCAATCTTGGCCAACTCCTGTTCTTCATAATTTGTAATGAGACAACTGTCTTCAAGCACTAGGAAAAAAAAAGTATTTTGTATTTTTCAGACACAGATGTTCTCACTTCCTAACAGAATCCTTGCTTGTATTTCCAGTGAAATATTTTGTCATACTCTAACCATGCTTACAGGCTATGATTCATAAAGAATAACAAGAGTGTTAAAATATTATGAATTTTTCCTCTTATGTTCTCCAGTGTTATCTGGCAGATGGTAGTACTGCTTGTAGATCATTCTTTACAGAGCAAGCAGTGTGCAGCTCTGCCAACGTCATCATGCTTTACTTCACAATTCTCTCTGGCCAACTTGGTATCCACTTTATAACTAATGGTCTCTGAGGCTTGGCTGTGCATCAAATAGTTTATGCCTTCCTATCATCGATCTTACCTCTACTTATCTTGCGTTAACAGCCTATTCCTATGAGGTAACAATTAAGTTCTCAGTTTCTCCTTTTAATCTTCTTCTGACAAGCCACTTATCTTTTATCTTTTATTATTTTTTTTTTTTGAGAATTTCTGTAAAATTCATTGTCCTTCTCCCAAGTTGCTCCTGCGGCATATCTATCTTGTGACTTGCCTGTGCTAGGAGCATTTGCTTTTGAATTTGATCGAAGATCTATTTGGTTCATCATTTTTCTTGCACTTTATTATTGCATCTTCCATTGTGCTCTTGCTAGTCATCTGCCCTCTTTCTTCATTTTTCCATTCAGTGTAATGTCCATCCATACACTTTTCCAGTGCTTTCTCCTTCTTCCATTCAGTTTTATATACAAGTCTTTTGAACTGTAGTAAAACAGTCCGTATGTAATCATTCAGTAGTTTCCTTGAGTAAGCAGGTAGTCAAGACAGAATATAAACTGCTAAGTTAATTCTAGTGTCTAGCAAGATTTGGATCACATCCTCCTTCTTAAAAACAGTAACTACAATAGTGTTTGAAATACATGCATGGTAGATACCAGCAAGTGGCTTGGAGAAATATGAGTTAAATCACTGATATATTCTACTGTAAAAATTATAATGATGAATCATTTTACTGTGATCAAACTTTACAGCTGCCATCATCTTCAGTCTTTAAACTAACATTAGAAGGTATGCACACTGGAGAACATAAATCTTGAATTTTTCCTGTGGGTGGAAGAATTGGCTCTGGAGAGTGAATCTTAGAAGTAAAACTTGTAAAAATAGCTGCAAGAATTGAGCATTTATAATTCAGGATTTCCTTGCAAAGTGGAAGGTTGCAATCACATTCTTGGGAAATAATTCATTGTCCAATGAACCGTCATGCAAATGTCAATGACTGCAGGATTTTACCTTATATTTTTGAAGAGATTTTCCATATCCTTTGTCACTTTGCATATCAGCCTGGATGATAAATGATGGCATTACTCCGCAGAAAAGGTACCCTTGAATTTCTTCCTCTGGCTAGAATTTAAAAAAAGAAAAAGAAAAAAAAGATTAAGATAAAAAGAATTTTTTAGGCTTCACTTTGCAAAGCTGCCTGTGGCATCGATTACCATGGTTTAATGTAAATCATTTTGAAAAGCTCTGTGTCTCTTTCTCTCCCTTCACTTTGTCCTTGGGACTATAGAAATATTGATTGCTATTTTTGCCAAATTATTTGTAGTTGCACAAGGCCTCCCACTCTTATTTTGCAGACCGGCATGCTATTGCCAATTCCTGGGGAAAGGAAAATTTTTCTCTTTATAAAGTGGATATATTCAAATAATCAGAGAGTTGCATAGCGTTGTAAATAAAATCAAGGTATTGTACTCGTAGTTTGCTCACTACTCTGAAAACTTGGATGCTCCTATAGCACAAAACAAGCTGAGCTGCCTTTTCACTTGCAGGGTCTCATAACAGGATCTGTTATGAGACTGGAAAGAAGAATGGTTACCATCCACTAAGACAAAAAACATGAGAGAGAACTTGTAATGGTGTACAAATGTTTTTTCATTTTTTTCCCCTCCTTTTAACTATTTTTTTTCTAAGTTTATGGCAGAGAGAGTGTTAATTGCATAGAAAAATGAATAATTAACCATCACCGATAAGCACTATTCTAGCAATGCATTAATTAGTTGCACTTCAGTGCCTAAGGTCAATTCTTTACGTGAATTATTTTGATTTGTATAAATTCTTGGTCTTCAATGGATTTTTCTGCTAGCAAGAAATGCTTCAAAAAGACTGCTTGTATGGTATATGCCTACGTATAGTATACATTATGGTAATATGTAGTATATATCAATTTTTCATCCATAAGCTTTGCCCACATGTCTGAAAAACTCTCCTTATTAAGTAGTAAATCTGAAACATCTGAAACTTTCTCATGAGATAAAACTTCATGCCATCAGAAGGAGCCAAATAATCTTAACCCGAATCAAAGCAAATGAAATGATTTGAAATGAATGGTGTTCCACGGATTTTATCTTTCAGAGCCCACTAAGCTTCCATACTTTGATGCGTCATTTGTAAATTAATTAGTAACTTGTAGGTTTACCATTATATGTTTACTGCTATATGTTAAAACAAACACTTATTTGTTTAGGAAATTAAATTTACTGAGAAAGCTGTGCAATTATAGACCTTCTCTTAAAGCTGTTTTTACATTTTCCTACATTGCTTTTTTGAGTAACTTCATCATTCTGAATGAACTTTATTTTATTTTTGTTCAGAAACAACTCTGAGTCTTTCCTTTTTTTCCCTTGTGATACATTAGGTGAAGGACCTAACTTTGGCTTTATGTCTTCATATTGCAAGCAGTTCTCAGATCATAAAGCTTGGTTGTCTAATTCTAGTGAGTCATGTTATCAAAATAATGCAGTGTGCCAGGTAGACTTGGTCTTAGAAACTTAAGTTCTGTTTCATAGTTTTTGTGAAAACGTGGATGAGAAATGGATTTGAAAGCAAATGTTTTCTTCAGCTGTCTTAGGTACTGTAACATTAAGCAGTCTGAGAAATATTTGCTATTGGTGTTCACTGAGGGTTGTTTCCATTAAGAAGAGAATTTAGTGAAGTGATTGGTGCATTTTAATGTTCTTAAACCAAATAATGTAAGCATGTCATAATTTTAATTGGACTTGCAACCATCTGTTTTTTAAAAAGCTCCCAGTTCCCTCACAGGAATCTCTCTTGGCTTTCTCACAGCTACATTTCAAGTGCTACTCTGGGGGCATTAGCGTGGCAGAGGCCTTTCCAGCTCCTTTCAACTAATTGGCACAAGATGATTTCCTTCCAACTCAAGGCACTGTAGGATTCTAATTACTTTGCAAGTACAGAGATGGAATTCGGGTAGTAGCTATGTACATCAGTGTTTGAGCACATGTCTGCATGTAAATCAGAAGTGTGCTCGCCGAGCGTCACTCTAAATCTAACAATGTAATACAAACAAATTAAATCTGTTGAGTCACATTGAACTAAGATGCAGCTAATCTGTAATTTTCCCCAATATTTTGGTTGTAAACATGAATGAGCAAGCCATGCTGAAGAAGTTCATTGAGGAAGGTCAGAAATATCAGTGCTGCTGGAGATCAAAGTGCATTCTCTGACTCAGCATGGAATTTAAGATTGTAATTTATCCTTCTGAGGACAGAAACAGCTGATATAGGCAAGCAATGACTTTTTGTTCTTCTTTTGATACTCTGTTACACGTGGTGGTCAGTGGTGAGGTAAACCCATATACTTGAAGTTGTATGTATCCTTTAAATAGACAGGGACCGTAGAATCTAAAAATACATTTTTGGGGATGGTGGCAGTTTGCTACAGAACTGGTGAAATTTTGGAGCACCAGATACTGAAAAACATTTTCACTGCCTTAAAAAAGTAGTGTAAAGTAAGTTCTCAATCACAGAATGGCTGGACTGGAAGGGACTTCAAATATTATCCAATTCCATCCTCCCCCTACCCCCTTGCTGACCCATGGCCTCATTCAACCTAGACTGAACACCACCATGGACAGGGCAACCACAGCCCTGAGCAGCCTGGGCCAGCACATCAGCTTCCACTCAACGAAAAATTTCTCTGACGTCTAATCTGAATCTCCCCTATTTTAGTTTAAAACTGTTCCCCCTCGTCCTATCGCTATCTATCTGTCTAAAAAGTTCATTTCCCTCCTATTTATAAGCTCCCGTTAAGTGCTAGAAGGCCATAATCTGGTCTCCCTGTAGCCTTCTCTTCTCCAGACTGAACAAACTCAGTCCCATCATCCTGTCTTTTTAAGAAAAGATGAATCAACTATAAAAAACATAACATTTGCATAAACATATAAATTGTTATTACAGATATAACTTCAAATCCTTTTCAGAAAAGCCCATTCATATGCATATGTATTTCATATGTAAAAAAACCCACATTCTGTATAAAGGATTGGCATGCTGAGGGAGGGTGTAAAGGAGGTGGTGGTATATCTGTAGTGTGGAGAAATTTTTCACACAAATTCTGCCCTGTATGGGACGAAAAAGTAGTGAAGTGTCACAAAGAACTGGGGATCTGCAGTGTTGGAGAAGAATTTGAACTAAATTACCGGTCATGTTGGCATTTGATACACACAGAAAAATGTTGAAATAGCTCAGCTTCTCTAAGGACAGAAAGTAAAAGGATAAAAGTTATTGTTCTTAGTGGGTATAAATGGCAGGTCATTTACAAAACATACAGATTAATATTATGTGTTTCTTATTAATTTTAAGTTTAAATGACCTAGAAAACTGCAAAGTTGGGAAGTGGTTAACTCTTCAATAGAGCTGGAAAGGAGAAGTCTAACTGATCTCCAGTACAAATATGTTTAGACTATTTAAAATGTGTTTTTAGAAAGAGGAATTTGAGGAAATCTTGTAAAATGAATACAAAAGAGTAAGTGAGGTTTACTACCAGCATTCTGTCAAAGAAAGGTTTGTTTTTGGGCTGTGACACTGCAGCAAACACAGTCTGCAGGGGTGCAAAAATTCTGTCAGAGCTGTGCTGGAGCCAATCCATCAGAGCCCTAACCAGGTCTCTGTTCTGAGTGGTCTGTGCCAGAGGCTCTGATCCATACAGACTTCAATAAAGGCACTACATGTCTCCCTCAGGTCAGCACTCTCCTTTTCAGTAAATGTTTTCCCTCTATGGATTTTATGACTGTTTTTATTGATTAGGTGGAAAATTGTACCTGGCAAGCTGGGCATAGAAGTAGGTCTGGAGAGGCCTGGCACGGCTGCCTGGCTCAGATGGGGATTCGTTTGCCTTTCAAGACTTTGGCAAATCACTTGGTCTGTGTCAGTTTCCCAGGTGCAATCTGCAGAGAAGATTGTAAACCTTGAAATCAGCCTAAATCTGGAGCTGCTTTTCTACGAGGAATAAAATCAACGACCTCTCATCCCACTGTTGACTTTCAAGGCAAGGGAAGTAAGTAGGTAACAACGCTAAGACTTTGTGGACTGATCTCCCGTGTCTTCTATTGTTGGCTTCTCTTCCGTTATTATTAACAGAAAATTTATCTTCCTATCTTGGCACACACTCATTGTCAAACAGCTACCTAATTGAAGTTTTGTACATTAAATTTTAATTTTTTTTTATTTTTTATTCTTTTTATTTTTTTATTTTTTGAGCTTCAGGATACAGCTGGTAAATGCCTGTTTCAGTGAAAATTCAAAACACTGGTACCAATGCACCCTTCTTTCAAGCTGAGTGTAAGTCACCTAGTATTTGTTGCCCAATGTGAATAGTACATGCCCTATTAGTTTCTTTGTGGAACAACCCATCATTCTAATATATTCCTGCAAGCCTTTTACTGAGTGCTTCCAAAGTCCAAAATGTTGAAATTAATGCATCTCTGTGGATAGTTCTTTAACAGCAATAAATGTATGGCAATGGGAAACTGTGCTTTGCATTTAGCTGGTGCTATTGGTAGAAACATTGACTGAAAGCTGTTAATCAACCCACTGTAACATGAAAAATGTTTGGAGTATGAGGACCTAATGAGGTAGACAAGGATTTTTAATGTCTATTTCTTTCTGATTCAGTATGAAAGAAGTTCTTTTCCTTCAGAAAAAAGAAAAGAGAGAAGAAAAGAGATTATAGGATATGTCAAAAAGATATATAATTTACAAACTTCATTTCTCCATCCACTTTTATTTCTCCTTGCAATAATTTTAGCACCAGGAAAAGAACCAGTAAAGGATAGAAAGTTATTATCAAAAGATAATAACTTGTACTGTTAAATTTGACAGTAAATCAACATGTAATGATTCTGAAGAATGTCCCTTTTCTCTTGTACTCACATAGATGCTAACTGTATCTTCTGGTACTGCAGAAAACAAATGATTGAAAAGTGTCAATAGTCAAGGCCATTGATGTCTGTATCTCTGTAGGTAGGCTATTGTTCATGCATAGTCAAACCCTCATACTGCAGGCAAAGTCTGTCACTTAAAATCAGCCAACTGAGAGGCAAAGATAACTTAAAATTATCTTAGGAGAGTTGAATTTTCTTTCATATGATTTTTGTATCTGTGCATTAAACTACAGACAAGTTTTTTGAACTCATTTCAATTTTGATTGGGCAAATGCTGTATGGTAGTAGTCTGGAGTAAATTGTCTCAGGATGACATAGGATTGAGGCTCTGGTTGTCACAGAAATAAGGGCTGCAGATTGCTGTAAATTGGCAAGGCAGATCATACAGGTTTGGGACTCATTTCCCAGCTTTTCTCAGTTGGCAGTACTCTGTTTACTTTAGAGCCGCTCTCATAAACCAGTTGGGGAGCTGGCTTTGAGGTGCAGTCATGCCCTTCATATCTGCCTATGCAGATCACTCATCGTGCCACTGATCATGCACAGCAGCTTTTAAGTCGCTGCTTATCTTTGTGCATGTGAGAAAATGCACTGGCTCTATCTTAAGTGTCAAGATAATGTGTGCTTAGTGTGGAGATGGAAGTGCTGTCATCCCATCGGGGTGGTCAGATTATCAAATGGATCAATGCTTTGTATTCTGTTTGCATGCTGTCTCCATGCTCACTACAGAAATCAAGGTTTTCCACACAATAGCTTTATGTGAGGTTTCAAAATGGGATCAAGTAAATGTAGGAATTGATTAAAAATGACTTTATAGCACTGGATGTGCAACTATTCATTTCTCTGAGTTTTCTCCAAGCATATTTTGAATAGATATCTTCAGTTTCCTTTCTGAACAGATTCACATTTCAGCAAAAAATGTGAACTGCCTTCACCTAGTGAAAACTTCAAAATGTATTTCAGAATGTCTTTTGGCAGTCTTAACCTAGGAGCAATATTAGTATCTTCTTAATTACATATTCTTGTATGCACTATTTTTTTTTTAAAATAATGAGGATCCCTGCCATTATTCAAGCAACAAAATGTGCCCATTTAGTCACGCTGTTTTATTTCTCTCCCTGGATCATTATTTTAAAGGTGGAATGCTTGCTCTAATGAGAGTTCAACCTACGTTAAGTGGATGTTAAGGCACTTAACCTTCCTTTTCTTCCTTCAAAATTTGATTTATCAAAAGTGTATTTTTTTGAAGTTAGTTATTTATTTTCCTTGGAGTGAAGTCTTAAGGGACTTTCCTCCATACCTTAACAGGTAATGCAAAAAAAATCAACCCAAATTTTGCTTTTCTTCATGACCTTACGCTCCTCTTACTTCCATTCTTTTAAATATTACGATTAGGTTAAAAAGGACATTCTAATTTTATAGCTTTATAATTGCTACTAGACCTAAATGAGGACCAAGAAGAGTTCACCTCATGGATGTTCTTGATGCAAAGTCCCTGAACTGCTGTGGAAATTTTTTTTACTATTAAGCTCTTGGCAAATCCAGTATTACTGGTACTGAACAAAACCCTGAGGCAATTTGGTATTAATGAAATTGAAGAAGCACCTCGTGGCTCTAGCTTTAATCACTGGAATGTGTAACAAAATGAGATTTCAGATCAACCACAAGGAAAAAAAACATTTTCTAAATAGGAAGAACTGACCACAGTACGTATTGGAATTGTATTGTAACATGTAACCATAATGCATATTAGTCAAGATTTATAGAACTTGAATGCACAAGAAATCTTCACACATCTGATTATTTTCTTTGTACAAATGTGATAATTTTTTTTTGGTTTATTTTGAGAGACCATGAGGCATCCTTTCTGGGGAGGTGAGGGGAAGGGGAGTTGGGTGGGGAGAAAGTGAAATCCATTCAAATTTTCATAGTACAGTGCTAATGAAGATATCTGTGCTGTGTGTGTGGCTAAATGATACTGTGTTCTAGCTTCTGTTCTGCAGTAAGTGTGACTGGAGTACATCCTATTTCCAGTATGGGAAAACAAACCTTAAAGATCAGCATGTACAAGGTGCTCAGCTGTTTGTTTCTCTCAAAAACTGAGTAACTGTGCATATATGCCCTGATTTCATTTCACTGAGGAGAAAAATGCCAAGGTTAGTTGCTTTGTTTAAGCCCTAACAATGTAACCAACCTGTTTGCCTTTTTTTAATCCAGCTATGAAATTCACTCTGATGTTTTTTTCAGGTGATTTATAAGATGATTTCAAATTCAAATACTTGAGATGAGTACTACTGACATTTAATACTTTTAAGTAAAACAATGTCAGAAGTTTTTCATGCAAATGTTAAAAAATCCAGGAAAGAATTGAGTTCAGGAAGCAGGAGGAAAATGTAATTGTTAACAACAGTTTAGACAACTGATATCACAGAACAAAACCATTTCATCTTGTCCAGCTAAATTGAGGATGAAGAGGTTCAGTGTAAAGACTGATCTCATTTCAGTTAAAAGTAGACTAGTAGTCAAATAGAAATATTTGTTGCATATGGTGACTAGTTCATGAGCAGTGAAAACCACTCTGGAAGGGAAGGAAATTTAGCAGCAGTTCAGTGGTTGTAGATATTGGGTGATGATGTAGGGCTGTGCGTATGCTTCTGTCCCTTTGAAAGGGGTGTTACAAACATGTAGAAATCAAACTGTTTTGAGGTGAGGCTGCTGTTAAGGACTTACCTGCTTTTATGAACCAAAACCTGGAGGCAACTCGTCATTCCAGATGGTGTGTACTTAATATTAAAATAGTTTTCCTAGTGGGTTGAAAAGTTGGGTGTAGTCTCCAATCGACATGGCTTTGTGAATAAAATCACTGATTTTATTCTCTGTTCTCTTCTTGGCAAGGAGTCAAAGACATATGTCAGCATTTTTCACATGACTTAAGTAAAGGTAAGCAAGAAAGTAAGCAGATCTGAAATGTAAGCCTCCAATTGCAAATGCTGCATGTGAAAACAAGGCTGTGTTGTTTACTCAAAGGATTTTCTCCTTGCCAAAAGACTTATGCTTACAAGACTAGATGTCCCAGCAGCATATGATTAGAATTTGTGATGGCATTTCGATGTCCCTTCCAGAGCTAAAACTTCTAATGCTGCTTCTGGCTTCTGTGTCATAAAATTTAAATGAGAACCTCTAATTCTTTCAGAGTGCCAAAAATATTTTGTAAACAATGTTATTTTCAGTGCAGAGCCTGGGCTTCTGGGATAATGAGATGGCTTAACGGTAGACAATATTCTGCCTGTAAGCCAACCTATTAAGAGGTTATAGCAAAAATATAACAAATGTGAGCTTCTTCCTATATATATGTTAAATAAATTTTGTGAGACAAAGCGATACAGAACAGCTACCAGAAGTGTGTGCTGTGATGTGTGGAATTTTCCATATGATGTTGATGGGAAACTCTTCAAATACTTACAAGACTTTGGTCTCAAAGTGAAGTTGATTCCGTTGACAGTAAAATTCAATTTTTAATTTGAAAAAAATCCAAAAGCATTTTGCTGGTTTTTTTTTTTTTCCTAGCCTATCAAATTCTCTTTTTTTTTTTTTTTTTCTTAAACTCCGCTTACAGATACAGAAAGATCTCTCTTAACAAAGATTTGCTGATGCATTGCAATTGCTATTTTGATATCCATAGAGAAGAAATCTCAGGATATCCTATTAGGATAGTAATCAGGAATTTAATTAATCTTAATCTAAATCATGTTTTTTTTTTAATATAGTTGGTTATATATATTTTTTATATAGTTGTAGGTAGCTTGAGAACAGCTAGGATAAGGGCCCAACTGTAAAACAAACAAACAAACAAAAAACAAACATATTCATTTTTAATTTTCTTTTTCTGTTTAGGAATGGAATGTAACTATTTTCTTAACATTTACATTCCAAGTAATTAGGAGACATATTCCCGAATTTGTTCCTGATCTCATCTGGTTAATAAAAAGTTTTTACTGCCAGTTGAAAAGGGGTGGAGAAAAGAATTTCTTTGAGAGTTTGGAGAGAATTGTTGTATAGTGCTTTTTTCTGTTTTTTTGTTTTGATGTTATAGCTTTGTTTGTACAAATGTCAGGGAAAACTTAAGTAAGTGCAAGTTGTGACTCCGTGGTGTATCAAAACCCCACCACATATGCTTATTTTCAAGAAAGGTAGTTTATAACTGAAGTACAGAGTTATTTCTCTGCTTTTAAATATATCAAAAGTTCTTGACAATTCCTGTGTTCGATTTCTTGTTTCGTGTGCTTGAAACAGTGCATCTGCTCAAACTGTTTTTCTAACTTACGCTCAAAACAGATGAAGACAGCAGCTTGTGATTCTCATTGAGAAGAAGTAGATTAAAAGAAGTTACTTCTAAATTTATGCAATAATATGAAGAGTAAAGAAAAAAATGCAACCAGCTAACCATTAAAATAGGGACAAGTGTCTCACAAAAAGGAATAATTAAAATGTTTGTTGGGCAATATATTACTCTATCGGTAAAGCACAAAGAATGACTTGCAAGTTGCTTTGTGAATATTTTTCTGGCATTTTAGCATACAGTAGGAAGAAATTAATAGAATTTTGATTTTCAAAATATCTCAGACTCTTAGGTATGTTTCAGAGAATTGCAAATAAGATAATGCTGTGCTGTATTTAAATGGGGTAAATTCAATGACCAGGATAATTATAGAATTGTCAGACCTATGTTAATCCAGTAAAGATAATGGAAAGCCCAATACAAGATTCATTTGACACAATTAGAAGAAATTGTAAGATAATTAATGTCCATTGATATACATTTATAGATGATAGATTTTTCTTAAACTAACTTTATCTCTTCCGATGAGATAACACATTTCGTTTGCAACTGTAGCATTACTGATGCAGTGGAAGTATTCATAGCATTTGACTTGCTAACATCTGGCTTTTCAGCTAAGAAAGCAAGCAAATGTATTGCCATCTAGTACATATTAAGTGGATGGGAAGGACTTAAATTCTAAATTAGGAATCATCTTAGATTGTATTTTAGTGAGGTTTCTTGAAGCCCAGCTTTCTGCTATTTCACTTTCTCCACTGCTGAGCTATCTGACCTTGCTTACCCTTCTTGATCCCAATCTGGATCTGGACTTGCTGTTTTGACCTTGGATGACCTGCCTTGCCACCACGAGCTTGTTTTTGATTGAGACTCTTGGCTGAACCTCACTACTGCCTCTGAGCCAGGCCCATGCTGGGGCTGTGGGACAGGGCCCTGGCTAGTGAGACCCTGCCCTGCTGGCTTTGGCATCATGCCTGGCCACCCATCCCTTACGGAGCAGCAGGCCATCATCAGTGCCTTGACTCAGGTCTGGCTCCTGCAGTTGTTGAGAATAGCCTTGCTGCCATGTGAGAAATACTGTTCATTTGGAATATCTCTCATGTACCCAAAGCACAGCTGCTGAATTCCCTCTGCCTTTTCCTTATGTTTTTATTTGTGTTTTACACCATCTGGTTGGTTCTTGGTGTTTAATGGTATGCCTGGAGACACAACTTTTAGGTATTCAAGGCATTTAGAAGTCAAACAGTGTTCTTTTTCTATGCAGTTTATATGAAGTTCATCACAGGCTGAGCAGCCTGTCCTCTCTGGGAAGTAGAGATAATTCCCAGTTTTAGAGGAAGACAGCAAACTAGAGGGATAATAATAAGGTTTTTCTTCAGTTCAACAGGGGAAAAAATAATTTGATAATGCATCACAGTGAGATGTTGAGTTGGAGCATGCACTGTTGAATAGAAAGCAGGATGGATTCAAGCTTAATCATCTGAATAGGTGTAAATGAAATCTTTTCTTTAGTAAAAGTGCAATCTAGTTTCACTTGTTTTAATAACATTCAACTTAATTGCTCTGATTTCTAGATTCCATTTTGTAAGAGAGTGCTTTCTATACGGTGATAGTCTTCTACCTTAGAGATATTAAAAATACCCACTATTATACTTGGGAAAAAAAAAAGGTCATATTAAGAAGAATGTGCTTATAGAAGTATTCTCCATCATGAAATAGATTTTTCCTTTACAAGCAGTGTGCACTGTTGAAATATTTGTGTAGTAAATCAAATGATCTCCATAGGAAGATAAAATGTAGTGCAAATTTAATACTAGTGGAAGGGGTAGGTCTCTAATCACTAAATCCAGTATTTAAAATAAGTATGAAAAAAATGCTTGGGGAGGCAATAAACTTAAGAATATTCATTATGTTTGAGTTTCTTAATTGAAACTGAAGTGTTTGAATTTGTCATCTTCAAATACTGACTTAAAAAAGAGATGAGAAAGAAGAAAAGCAAACAAAAATGAAACAAAAGGATTACTTGAAAACACTGCTTGAAAACAGAAGCAACTTTCTTCCTTAAATTCAGAGTCTGGACAAGGCTGACCTTGTTATCCAGAAAATGGTTTCTATTTGTCATTAATCCTGACTGATTATAAAAATTTACTTTGACCACTTATTTATTCTGCTGCTGTCATTTAGGTCATAACCTTGTAGCAATGAATTTCAGACTAATTGCCTTATGTTGGGAAGAGAGAATGATTAATGGGAGTTCCTTTCAATTTTTTCCTTTTTTCTCCTATAAGCAGTCTTGCTTTGCAAGAAAAGTTGAATAGAAATTAATAAATTACATTTTCTGTGCATTTTATTATATTTCTTTGAGGATGTCTTCCTTGCCCTATCATTTGGGTGTAGAGCACTTTCGATCGCATCTATCACCTGTCTCTGAATTCATCGAGTATCATCTGTGCTTATGAAATCAATCTTCATGCTAACACAGTATACCGCTTGAGTGTAATGTTGATTTATATGATGACTTTATAACATTTCACCTTATCTTCTATCTTTTAAAATGTAAAATAGCAATGTATAACCTTTTTTGTCTGTTACAGCATATTGAAGAGTATTAAAAAAGATGCAAAATTCATTAATTTGGGACTCATTTTTAGAGCTCAGTGTGTCTTTAATGTTAGTGATTCATGTGTAAATGTTAATAAACTAACACATCTGCTTCAGTGCAATTTGTTTTAATTCTTCAGCTATTCTCTCAATACCAATTTTGGTATCTGGAAGACGCATGTGGTATCTCATGCTAACTTTATTTCATGCAGTAAACACAATATTATGGGTGGGATTTTCTTCTATTGCAGTCCAGTGTCCTTTGAGAAATCCTACAGAGCAAAAATTTTGGACCCTAGCTGTTCTGTGTATGTATTACTTGAAGTTGCCTTTGTGCAGAAATAAAGCTCCAACTAGCTGTTTGGGACGATGACATGCAGGTTCCTTTTTCCATCTTGGCTGACACCAGGGAAGCTATTTCTGATTTTGATTAGCTACCTACCACGACTTTAAGGCTGGTTGCTTTAGAATGACCTCTACTTAAATTGTGAGGAAACTGAGTTGATTTTCAGTTGCCCCATGCTGACTGCCACTCTGGACTCTGCATTTCTCATGGATGACAGTGCAGTACAGCCTGTAGTGAAGGGGCAGGACCTTCCTGTTACTTGTGGGTTTGAATTTGCTTTATGTTATCTTTCTGTTTTGTCCAGGTGAATCTGAGGCATCTGTGGGTCTCTAATGGGGTTAATAGAAAGGGTGAGCTTGGTCAGCTGTGTCTTGGTAAGTCTGAGGGAGATGTAAGATATGGAGATAGGAATTTGGATTCTGCTATTCTTTTTTCATCTGGGAATAGCTCTGTAGTTTCTGCTGAGGAAAAGTTCCTCTAGATCAGCTGCTGTATTCCTGAAGAAGAGCAGGCCTGATACTGTGTCACAATTCAAATGTTTTTTCTTTGAAGACTTATTGGAAGGAAGAAGATTTATTTATGATCTGATGCTTGGATTTTCTTTGCCCTGTAGGCAATCCTGAGTGGGTGGGTTTGTTTGCATTCAGCTGGAAGGTGTGACTGACAAAACCAACTAACAAAAAAACAAACATCTGTACAATGAGCTAGGAGGAGCATACCAAAATTTCAACTGCAGTCTCATATTGTTCAGTCTGTAGTTAAAGCCTGGGAAGAAGAACACTTGAATAAATCCACAAAAATTTGGATAAGCAGAAAGGTCATCAATTGAAGTAATCCAATCAAGGTCAACACCTTCATCTTCTGAAAACAGCTATGTTGTTAGCTGTATAATTCTAGTACCAGCCAGTTATTTATTTACTTATTTTTGTTTTTTAAACTTGTACTTGAGATTCTTCAAGCGATTTTTTTTCTCCAGAGGTATTAAACAATTGCTTTTAGCATAATATGTTGTGCAGAAATACAGCTACACACAGCATGATTTCTTCTGAGGCACACAATCTTTACAGAGCCTTTTAAGTAAAGTTATCTGCTGTCCCTTCCATAACTATAAAATCTCCTGCACAAAATACCATAAAAATTAAAATATATGCTTCCACGATAAAGTGATCATGTACACAGCTGCTGTCAGGGAGAGAGTGACATAACTATGCCAGGTGGTTCAAATACGCTTCTGAGAAGTATTAGAAGCTTGCCCATTATAGTATTTTACTAGTACCTGCTGTAACGTAGGGAAATATTTACAGGAAGGAGGAGTGATGTTCGAAAGGAGATGGATGGAATTTTGCTAACTAATCAGATCTTGAGAGTCAACAGATACAAAATTCTTGCTGTTTTAAGTTGAAATGGGAATTTGATTGTCATGATGATATCAGGGAAACTTACCATGAGCTCAGGTGCTTCCCATGTTTTTCCAGGCAGGAAAAGATCTGTCTTTATTGCAACTACTTCGTTTCCCCCTGCTAAAATTCCAAGCGCCTTTAAGAAACTAGAAAAGATAATCATTCAGAAAATATAGTCATCTTTAGTTACAATGAGCAAGAGAGATACATTTAACTCCCTCTCTTAAAGGGATTAATGGAAAAATTCTTCCTCAGGGATGTTTTTGAGCATGGGAGTTCCTACAGTGGTCTGTGTTACGTAGCTGTTTAAGGTTGTCTGTTAGGTTCTCGCTGTGTCCTTCCTCAGAGTAATTAGCTAGATCTGTTATAACCATAACTTTTGCATGGAAATTCTTCCAGTGATGAAATCTATTGTCTGATCTGTTTATCCTTCTCAGGATTGTCACTCTCAGTAAAATATTTTTCTGCAGTGTGTCTTCAGGATCGTAATATGGCATAATATACTATATGATACTGTAACTTAACAATTTTCAACAAAATGTGATTTTTGTTTTTTTTCCATTTGGTTTAAATGTAATTAAATGTGATTTTTATTTTGTTTCCATTTGGTTTAAATGTAATTAAATGCCATTACAATAAAAAAAAGATAGTGTTTTTATTGTATTCTTAAACAAAAGTTACTATTTATTGGGTTATCACAGTGATAGTACAGGGATTAAACCTTCTCTAAGTTGATTTAGTGCCTCAGTTAAAACATTTGTGATACTCATGTAATATGGGTAGAATTTGAACAAGCTGAAGTGTAAACTCAGACCAGAATAAGTTTTTTAAAGTAAAAAATGCTCTAACCCAGGAGGCTGGTTGTGACTAGTTGGGAAGATGTGTGCGGACTCCATATCAAGTTGTTATAAGAATTCTAAATAATGTATTCACTGCAAAATTCAAATGTTATGCTCCAGATGTATTCTTGTCCTTATGGAATAGATGTCTTTTATAGTTTGTAACATAGTTTAGATTTTAGCTTATTTTAGGGAATATGCCCCACGGTTGTAAATACTAGACTTGGTTGTGCATCCTGTTTTACATGAGTGCAATATTTTTCATAGTTCTTCATCAGTGTAGATGATTAGGTCCAAAAGTACTCTTGTTTTCTGGCTTGGAAGCACACAATGCTAGCAAATCAGATTGCTGGCTATGGAAATACCTTTTGTTGTTTTCCTTTACAACTACAAGTGAAACTAAATGGCAATAACGGGAATTTATTTTCCTCTACTGGAATTTGTTCTACTGTATGGAATAATTTTTTTTGAAATGTCACCTGTAGTCATCTCAGATGTATTCCCCAGCAAAATACAGATGTATTAATATAAAGGCAAATTTAGAGTGAAAATGTGTGTTCTTTAAATGGTCTTTATCTGTTGAATTCAGGGAAGGTAGAAGGAATGTAGCTTCAAATAAAAATTTTTAAAAAAATCTATATAATATATTAAAAATACATTAATATGCGTATAAAAAGTGTCTAGCAACTGCAGTAAAATCTTTTTAAACATGAGGGACTGAAATTATCTCCTTACTGATTAAACAGTGAAAAGGGAAAGCACTGATCTCTTGAGACTTCAACGAGCTTGGGCTAACTTTTGAAGTAGATATAGAAAATAGGTCTTACCCTTCTTTGACTTTGAACTGTGCTGGAAATGTTACAAGAATAACTTTGGATCAAAGGGCTCAGTAGAAAACTTGAAATTTTGAGGGATTAATGGCTGGATTGAGGAACTGGTTGTATTCACTACTTGGATTTTATTTTTTTCTTCTAATATGGTATTATAACTGTAGAGATGTGAGTACTGTATTTAAAACATACAAAACTAAAGAGAGTTGGAAGATAGGTTGAGTGAGACACTGTGGCATTTTTGAAAAGGATAGTTCATATCGGGCTTATTAGTGGTGGTGTCTTCATCTAAAATATAAACGGCTGTACAAATAAGCACCTTCTTGTCAGCTTACTTGTTACAGATAATTCATATATTTTCTACCCTTACACTTTGCATTTGGAAACTATTTGATGATTTCATGTTGTAATTGTTATGTAAATCTGTGTTGTTTAGGAGTTAGGTACCAAATACATTTGTATCTTAATGGCATACTCAGTTTTATAGTGTGAGAGTATTTAGACCAAAAAAAACAAAGTTGTTTACATCTGTAGAGAGATCCATATTGTAGGAAAGAGATTTGGCTTTTCCTCTTTCAGTGTGTATCCCTGCTATTCTGATTTCAGAGTTCCAGATGAAAGCTGTAAACTAATTGGAAAACCTTTTAATTGGAGTTCATTAGTGCATGCTATTTCAGCATTTGACTGATAGGTTTATGTATTCTTTCACTGGTACTACCAAGAGTTGTGCAATTAAGAATAGTCTGCATGTGAATGACATAGAAATTTCATACTATTCAACTGGGAATAAGCTTAAATATTTGTAATGTTTTAGTACATTAGCAAACAAAAAATAAATTTGAGAGCCTTTCATCTTAATTAGGTAAATGGGTATGTATACATTCTGGAATTAGATGTAGTGGTTTGCACTATCCATAGTACAAGAACAGTATCTTATAAAATATCTATTGTAAAATTCTATCTATTATCTATAAAATATCTATTATAAAATGTCCCCAAATATTCATAGAGTATAGGGATTGAATGCAGATAATCCTGCAGTTCATATTTCAAGTGAGAACTAGAGAAAACAGAAAAGTAGTTTAAGAAATTCACATGGAAATCTGGAAATTAACTTCAGAAATAAGAGCTTATGTATGTATCAGCATTTATCACTTCTGTGAGATCATGCTTCAACAAGTCACTCATGGCTTTTTAAAAAAACAAAAAAAGAAGATGCTGTCTGATTCCATGACTGAATTTCTTTGGATTCTGCAGATGCTCAGCACTTGGTCAGCTTTTGCCCTTATGGGAAGAGTTGAGTTGTCATTGTGGGTTTACAAATTGTGATGCCATGAAAGCAATTCTTGCCACTATTTTCTTAAGCTGTTTGATTCTTGCTTTGTTAAAATGCATGCATTTTCCAGTCAGACATTGTCCTGGCTGCATCAGAGGTGCTTAGTAACTGCATTAACCTTGGTGAGCTTTGGCAATGGGAGGGAAAATAAAAGTCGATAAATGTCTTCCACAGCGCTGATGAACTCCAAAGGGCATCAAGAGTGGTGGTTATGAGCTGCGGGAGATAATTTAGTAAACTATATCTTTCTCTTCAAATTACCTACTGCCACTTTAACATCACCTAAGTATATTTTAAATCATCTGTCTTTGAATGGTACATGCTGTTTGGGTTGGCATGCGTTTCTGTTGTTGACAGATTCAACAATGTGCGTTTCCCACTGCTATCTCTCTATATAGAGAACTTACAATCACTCTTCATTTTCCTGTGCTGGAAAAAACTATTGACTGTCCAAACACTGCCTGATTCGAGAAAAGTGTGATTTGTTTGAGCATCTGGGCTATTCAATTTCCTGCAACCCCAGGTTACTTGTTAACCTGCTGGCTGACAGAGGTAAGCCTTTAAAGCTACATAACATGAATCTGTTAGAGATAAGCATATAGGTGTTTTAATATTTACTTGAACTATGCAGTGTTGGTGAGATTCTGGGGTGAAAAGATGCATTTGTCCCTATTGTTAGGTGTGGTGTCTAAATATCTGGCACTTGATGCCTGCTTGGCTTACACTCGCAAGCCGTCTGCCCTCTTTAGAGAGAGTGAAAGAGACCCTCTCCAGAGTATTCCTCAGAGGCCACTGAGCTTGTGTGATGCTGGCCAGGCAGTGTGTAACTACCTGTTCAGCACTAAGTCAGAGCATCAGCCCTGCTGAAATCTGTGGTCTATTATCTTTGGCTCAGGGACAGGCATATAATGTTCAGGACACAGGAGTGACCTGAAAACCACCACTGCAAAGCAACTTAAGGTTCTTAGATGATATAACTGAAGGATGAAAAAATCCTTGTGTGAGAGTTAAATTCAGTCTAAACAACGTTGTTGTGATCTGGTCTTACCACTTATAGCATTTGCCTTTCCTCTTCCCTTCTATTTTTATGGCTGTACATGTAGCAGTCCTTGAAGGATAGCTAGCAGGTTCATAATGTTGTTATGTATAAACAACATCAGAGTCTGATGAATGAAATAAAATGATCTTGAAGTTAAATATTTAATTCATGGGAATATTCTACTGGATATTCTGAAATATTCTAAATACTGCAAGTTGCCAATGTTGCTTTCCACAACATTTTTGAGACTATCATTTATTCTTCCTAGTTTTGATCAACTGATGAGAGCAGGACCTTAACCCTAAAGGTACACTATTAAAGCTCACTTTAATTTCAGTGGAACTGAGTTCTTATCTGTCCAAGGACCCTTTGATTCACTAGTCTCTAATTATTTTTGTTTGTTATGACTATTACTATTTTCTGGATGGTGGAGCTATTTGTGTGGGTCTGTAAAGGAACTGTACTTGATTTTCATCTTTGACAGCAGTGGAGATTTTACTTCCCAGAGACTACATAGTGTGTATCTAACAGGAACGGAGAAAAGACATTTAATCTATTTGAAGTTCAGTTTATTGGTGTTATTAGCTATCAATCTTAATAATATCTTAGCCCCATTTTTTGGTGCAAATTTAATAATATTAATATTTTACAGTCTCTTGGAAGTGTTGCAAAACCAATTACAGAAATGTCAGAATTTCCATAGGAAGATAATCTTCCTCTTAACAGTATCAGGGGAAAAAAAACAAACCGATAGTGATTAAAGTGTCAGGATATAATTGCATTTTCTTCCAAATAAACTATCAACACCCAATAAATAATTAAAACAAGCCACATTCCTCAGAATGCAACAGTTCAGTAGCTGTGATTAGAAAGTGCTAGGAGACATTATTAGTTTTTTTTTAATGACAAATTTTCTCTTATTTTCAGATTGTCCGATTTTATTACCTTACTGCTCTTTGGAATATATATATGTACATATTTTTCAGTTTCCTGGGAAAGCATAACTCATTTCACAGGCTGTAATGAGTTATCTGCTCCATAATGATTTCACAGGTGACCTCTGAATGATCGCAGTACTAGAGAAACATGTGAATCTAGAGTTAGGAATGATAATTAAATTTGTCAAAGTTTTGGCAATGTCCCAAGAGCCATAATATGGCTACCTGATGCTCTGACATGTATATTAAATAACCTATTTCTCCATTTTTTTTCAAATTGTCTTTGACTAACTGTTTACTAGATGACTTAGTAACATGTTCAGTATTAACAAACAACATAAAACCCCAGAAGACCTGGAGAGCAAAATATAGGCATAATAGTGAATGGCTTTCTATTTACTGATAATGAAGCAAAAAATAACTAGCAGATGGCACGTGTTAGTCCCACAAAATACCCCTGTATTTTCTATCTGGTTGCATTTTTCTTCAAGCTTTTTTTATTAGACACAATAAGCAATGGATATCACAATGTCATTCTTATGCTCACTCTCAGGATAGAAGCACGGTTTTTAAAAAAGTAATCACTTTTTCATAAAGCACTGTTCAGTATGATTAATTTCTTTTTTTTCAGGACAGCACTTGTTTTTACTCATTTGGACTGCTTGCACGGTTTTCCCTCTAAATGATAGAAGCTGCTGAAAACATCCTTATCTTTTACTTTATAAACTGAAGCTCAAACATGAATCTTAGATTTACATTTTGCCTCATTAAGTCCCTTCAACTGATTAAATCTCTTGAGCGGGCACAAATTAAATGAAAAATGAGTAAAATGTTTAAAACACACGGGTAGCAACAATTGTCAATTAGTTGGTCACTGTCAAATCCATTTTAAACATTGTACATTGTTTTGACCAGTGAATAGGGATCTAGTAAGTCTGGTTAAATCAGAAATGTACTATTAATGCTTGTTTGAAATCCAATGTCTAAATATTTAAAATTAACATCAAAATAAATGTTAGGCTGTATTGTATTGCCCAGTATTATAGGACTCTGGCCACTTGAAGGAATGAACTCTTAGACCCTGGGATACTTCTTAAGATTTGAGAAACGTAGGTGCCTTTGCAATTGGACAGCAGTTGGGGAATAGTGATCAATATCAGTTTTGGATATAAGCCTCATAAGTCACATAATTATGTACATATTCCTTTGAAATTAAAGATGATCCAATTGGAAGAAAATGAGTTGCAGATTCATATCAAGCATTACAGTTGGAATGAAAACAGGCTGAAAATATATTAGCAGAATTCAGCTAATGTGGGGAGAATTTCAAATCATTACTATATATAGGAATATATATTCTTAACCACATCTTTTTCTTTGGAAGACCGATTAGTTTACTGAACATAGATCTATTTGAAAAAGGAACAGTTAAATGGGAATTTCCCAGGAAAATAAATAAATAAATAATCCAGAATTATAAAAGTGTGTAAGAGTTGGAGCTACCTTTTTTTTTAATTATTATTATTTCCTTTTTTTTTTTTGACAAGGGATGGATATGTAATTGATAGGTTCCTAAGCCTGGGGTGAAGTTGTCCTGTGTAAATGGAACAGTCATTTTTAAATGTGGCAAAGGAGACTGGCATGTTCAAAAGCCTTCCTCTAAATGAAAGCTGCTGCCTTCCATTTCCAAACCTAAACTGAGCACGCCTGCATACTTGAGTTAGTGCTTGGTCACTGCATGTGTACCTCTTTTCACACTGGTGAGATAAATCAGTTGTTTGCTTTGCAAACTCGTCTAATTTCATTTAAGTTTTGGAAAGTAAAGTTGGATGCAGGCAATCAGTGAAGAGAATCATGAATCATGACAGAGATGACTCCTCTATTTCTATATCCCAATTTGAATGTAATAACACAGTAACATCTGCTCTTCTGAGTTCCTTTGAGTATAAAGCTTTGCTGAGCATTAATAGTTTACGAAAAGTAGAAAAAAATCACGCTAATAGCTATGATCAACAGTTCAACAGCTAATGCAGTCCTGAACGATCACAGTGAAAAACTGAAAAGAAACCATTAAACGAGGTCTAAGAGAGGTGCAGCCAGGCTCCACCCCTTCGGTCACACAGCTGAATTGCCTTCACCTGTGCTCCCAGGGCTGACTCAGTGCTTTCCCCAGGTGTTCAATCAGTGGTTCAGGCCGTGACTCAGCAGCTCCCATACACAGGTCAACTAATGAAGTCTAATTCCTACTGGGGAGAAGATGATGTTTCAAAATTGAAATTTTCTGTCAAAGGCTTAACCTATATTTGGACTTTAGGGATATTGGCAAAGAGCTGAAAGAAACTCTTACGATAATACAAACATATTGCTGATGTTAATAATTCGCTTTTACTGAAAACAAACAAAACTGATTATCTCTAGATTGGGATACTTGTCCAGTTGCCCCGAAATGTGTACTTTACAGGCCTCTTACTAAATGCATGTCTTTCTTGCCTTTCCTCCTCCAATAATGCATCTGTTCCTGGCAGCAGTTTTCTTCTGCTTACTCCATTTTTTTATTTCTCCTACTGAACTGTATTATTCTCCTTTCCTCTCTTCCTTTCTTTACCTTCTCTTTTCATGGTAGAAGCTTGTCCACTTTCTAATCAAAATATATATGTTTGGTAATCAGGACAAGTACTAATACTTATTAATATGTGCTAGCTCTATCTACAAGGCTTGATGTTAGCTGTAGTTTTTGTTCTTCAGAATTCAAAAGGATTCAAGTTGGGAATTTGTGGGAACATTTAGTCCCTTCCCAACTTCAGAGCATCAACGTGATTATTCAAGGAGTTCCTCCTGAAACTGTAATATGTTAATGCTTGTGTTTATGGTATTCTCCAAGTCTTCAGAAAGTTAAACATTCTTGGAAGTTTTGAATGGATTAAGCAGAAATTGATGACAAGTGAAAAAGATCAGATATCAAACTTGTGAAATAAAAAATTGATGCTCTTTTTTACTTGTACATCTATATTTTTGTGATACAAGTAGTTGGTAGTAGAAATCTTCTGGGTCTCTTGTTTACTGTTTTATAAAGTAGTATGCCAAGACCTGTGTGGCTGATCTCAGATTCTGGAGGGTGTCTTGGTTTTGATGGTGTTTCCATATACAGAACACCATCACTTCATCGGTGACAACTGCGTGGTAAAATAAACTTTGTGTGCTAATTGTGTGATCTTAAATCCTGTGCCCTTTGGGAGCTTGGATATTTGAATTAAATTTTTCTTCCTGAGTAACGTTTTAATCTATTAACATTTTGTTTGGAAGGGCATAGCATTATGTCCATCCACTACAGAAGCCGACAATTAGGTTACTCAGAAAGATGGTTATGCTTCCAGTATGAGAGTTACAGGTTTCTTCATCCAGGGTTAGCTCAGAGGATCGCTACAGCAGGAGTCACAGGCTCAGACAGTGAGCAAGCAGAACAGAGTGAGGCAAAAAAAAAACACAAAACAACAAATGGGCTGAGTATCTAATTTGTTCTTGTTTTCACAGGTTAAGTAAGTGATGTAGGCATAAAACCCAGAATTTTCGATTTGCAGCACCTACATTTTTCCTAACAGGCCCTGTGCATAAATAGATTCAGCTAAGTGTTTAATGTAAGAGCTTTTCTATGCTTGGATTGGGCAAGCACATGTTTCTCAGCTGTGAGTGCAAATACAGTCCGTTATTTTCTAAACGGGCTTGAAATTCATGAATACAGCAAACCCCCAAGATGAAGTGGATTATCTCTTTCATTTTCTACGCCCGCTTTTCACCTTAGCAATCTTCTTTCCCTCTAACTTATTTTTATCATCTTTATGTAATTTCCACACATATACAAAGGCCTCACTGTATATAGCTTTCTTGTTATGCCCTAATGTTCAGAGGTTTGTGAAACTGTTTCAGAAGATGTGAGTGTACAGGATCTTTGAAGTCTTGCACAGAATGAAAGGAGTTGCAGTGCTATCACCAATGCTGATATTTTGATGAAGCGATGCATCTTCTGATCCAAACAGGCCATTCTGCAGTCTGTGAATCTGAGATGTGAATTTATATTTCTAAATGTTTATCCCTTTCTAAATCTATGTGGCTGCAGAAAAAGTTTTAAAATAGCTTTCTTTGTGTCTAGGTGCTTTGCTTTGTCTGGTGCCAGATGAAGGACACTTTCTAAACTAGCATATGTTGTAGCATTATGTGTCCAATTTGTATGGATTACCATAGCCTCTTAATCCTGCTGTACACAACTATCTTAAAAGCTGTTTGCTAAAAAGCTGAAGTGTAATATTTAGAGCGCTTTCCAGGTAAATGTGTGATGTATATCTTAGGGTGCTAACCACAGCTGCAATGACAATTCACAAATAATAATAATAAAAAAAGATTAATTGCTCAAAGACAATTTATCCAATCTCGAAAATTAGCTGTCAAGCCATCAAATCGTGCAGAATTACATTCATCATGTATTTCTTTTCACCTAGGTCATTTTCAGAGCTCGTTTCTAATTCCTTCCCATGTGTTTTTATCATTTTAGCAGAACACCCTACCTGCAATTTTATCTGTGCTATTTCTCCTTTTTCTTTTTTTCTTCTTTCCCACCCTCCATCTCACAGTTATCGCACCTGTCAGCATGTAATTTTACTGGCTTAATGGACTTGTTTAAGTTCAGAATTTCAGTTTACTCCCATTGAAATCACCTTTATCTTGACATCCTAAAAGCAGGTGCTGAGGCCAAGTTCAGTCTGCTAACCACAACCTTCAGTGGTGGCGAATGGAGAATTCACCATTGGTACGACAGTGAGGATGCGTGTGGCTCAGGTCAGGCAGATCTTGTGACTGGGAATAATTTTGAAGCAAACATCACAGATTTCTGTTTTATTCTTCGTTTGTGTTTGTTCTGCAGTTCACAGTGCAGTTTGGCAAACCAGCACTAGGTCAAGCCTCCCAGAGCAGCATCAGGACAGTGTTCTGCACAGCTGTACACCATGTAACCATGTGGTGTTTGAGGTAACAATGTAGGTTGCTCTGAAAGTAATGCCTCCTATTTATCTCCATGGAAACTAGAGAGAGTATAGTAACACTAGTTGATAGAGCAAATTCTCAGCTACAAAACACTATTTTTCAACAGTCACCGCCGTTAGCTGTGTATGCTCATTGGCCATGAACAAGAGCCTGCATGCTGTGCTTGTAAAAATCTGGACCAAAGGAGGTGTTGCACAGTTGCCACTGCTGAAACACACCAACCACTGCCTCACCATGCTCACATCCACCGTTTGATCTCCATGAACTTCCAGCAAGTGTCGATGAATGTCAGAGGGTGCTATTTTTTCCACATGGAGGAATTTAGTGACAGACCTTTGCTTCCTCTGTGTTTCCACATCAGAAGCCTTTTTGTCAGACTGCTCCTCTGTCGCCATGTGGCACGTGGCAACAAAATATAAGGGGATACTGGCAGGAAGGTTCAACATCTACTGCCATATCACCAACTTCTACCTCTGATGTTCTGGGCCAACGTGATCAAATAGAAAGCATCATTTTTGGAGCAGAGCTTGTATATTAAATGTAGCCCTTGTACATGTATTAAATGTAGCCCTTCAGCCATGGGTGTCACACTCTCATACAGCAGGCATAGTCTGTCACTTAAGATCAGCCAACTGAGAGGCAAAGATAACTTAAAATTATTCATATCTTGTATTCTGCCTCAGCAGTTATGTCTGAGAACCTGCATCTCAAGAAAGAACTTTATTCTTGATCTAATTGTTCTCATTTTGTAACTGCCTGTTGCATTTTTTTCAATCTCTACGTTATACTTATGCAGGCAGGTTTGCACAGATCCATTTCCTCAAAAAGAAAAAGAAAAAAAAAAAAAGAAAAAAAAAGGGAAAAAATTGCGAGGCAAGTTTTGGTTCAGTGCTTCTATACTTGTGATACTGAGGCAGGAGCTCCAAAATTTGTAGTGATATGGTTTTTGGACCAGGGGAGTCTTAGAAAGCAGGTGCCCCAGACACCTGTGCAGAAGTACGGGTTTCCCTTGCACCAGTCAGGCGATAAATCTTTGTTCACCAAGGGCCAAAAACATTAACTGAGGAACGTTATATCTTGTACTTCACCTTACTTTTTGCACTGTTATAGCAAAGAAAAAGTGTCTGAGTGCTGGAATTGGACTGGAGAGAATTGCAAGGAACTCTGGTGATGCCAAATGAACTGTGGAAAATTGCCATGACATTTTTTCATTTTTTTCACTGACCAGAGATATAAAAAGTGTTTGAATATCATTAAGTGATCCTCACGCACATTGCTCTTTAATGCTTCCTGGATGGAAAGCTTGGGAAATGTTGAAGCTAACAGTAATCTTGTTGCCAATGTTTTTTGGCTGCCAGCACCAGCTCAGGTTCTCTAAATAGACACAGCCAATTAGTGGTATTTCCCATCCTGCTTATGGATGTAAGTGATTTCCAACAGAGAACAACTCGGAGAGGTTTCTGAAGGATGAACCAATTACCAACATCCCATCAGCAAGGCTGGTAGCAGTGCTTGAGCTGTGCAAAGCTGGAAGCCGTTCTCACCCGCTACTGCACGCCTCTGTTTTACAGGTTTGTATCCATTTCAGTGACACCAGAAACTGTATCTAGGAAAATAATGCTGTGATTGTGATTTAAAATGCTGCTTCAGCAATGAATTATCATCTTTTGTTACAGTGATCAGAGCACAATTGTAGGTCAAGTAAGCAGGGTCTGTATCCAGCATATACATGTGTACTTTTTATCTCCATTGTGTCTGCCCTGTTTAGTTTAGCCTGCTGATAAACGTGCTTTATGGAGACAGTCCTGTAATGCAGAATTATTGTTTACTTGTTTTCATAATCCTCCCTGAGTGGTTACATCTTGTTTCCTTGCACAGTCTTCTGAACCACTTGCTTTAGTTCATTGTAACTTACTACAAATTATTCATTATTTACTCTTACATCAGTTATTTATTTACTGCCTTCTTGGCAGTAAAATGGATCTTAGAAGGGAAAAGGACCAGGGCTGTAATAATGACTTGTTTTCAGATAAGTCTGTGTAAAGTCTATCAAAAAATTGTTACAGTTCAAGAGGGCTGGGACCCAGTTAGTGGGTCTTATAGGCCACAGCATCATTAGATTTAGAAACAAATAAAAGTTCTCTGAAATATGCAGCAATAAAAAGTAGATGCTCAATTGAAACTTTCAATTACTGCTGCTCAAATTAAGTGTTTCCTCTCACCCCTTGGTATTGTAATACAACTTTTTTTTCTATTAACATATGAAATACATTTTTTTCTGAATTATGATCAGTCACAAATCTTGCTGCTTCTAATTGTAATCTCGCCAGGTTGTCCAAATAAATAGCTTCAATAAGTCATGTGAAAATCTGGTTAGCTGAAAGTATGTTCACTCCCTTGGTTCATTCTTTGTTTTATATTGTCAAGCTAATCATTTGTAGAGCTCCTTTCAGTGCATTAGCTACTGTCTAGCATAGCATTTACTTGAAGCACATCGAGGTCAGAGATGCTCATGCTGCTTCATTAAATCACCATGGTCAATATTTTAATGGAAAGTAAAAGGAATATTTGTGTCTTCCGGGACTACTGTTGCCTTTAACCATTTTGGATGATTAAAATATATAAGTTAGTATTGCTCTGTTCATTTTAATACGTTCAGTGGTCTGGAAGCAATGTTTTTTATTTATTTTTAGTTCGTGCTCATATGTATAGAATACTTACTGAACTTACATAGTAGTTTTTGGCAGTTTGAACATAATTGTTAATTAACTTCTCTGCTTAAGTTTGTACAGGCTAAATTGTAGTTGATGAGAGGTAATGCTAAAAACAATAAAGCCTGAGGCTATTTCATAAGCATAGTCATTTAATTTAGATTCTCCATCAATGGAGAAAAACCAATTCTTAAAGGCCATATTACTGTGAATTTCAATAGCATGTTCTGTATTTGGAAGTACTACAGGATTCATACGTATGTATGTAGGAAGGAAAGAAATGGAAATTGTATGGGAAGCCCTGATGCACATGGATCTTTACAAAAATAGAGGCGTCAGCAGACCTAGCCCTGCAGATATAGAACACGGTCTGGTATTGTGCCAATACTCTGCATTAATCTTTTAGTATTTTGCAGAAATAACTGAAATGCCTCACTTTCAAAATCTGTATTGTTAATATTGAACATTGAGCAGAGAACTGAGTTTCACAGTCTGGTGTGGCTTATTAGAGTTAATTATAGGGGATTGCAATAGCAGTATTGAACATATTTCCCCAAAAGGATAAGAACAGTACTTACCTGTTGTAGAGTTTAATTGAATGCTTAATTTATTCTTCAGAAAGATGTCTGTTCTCTCTAGAGAAAACACTGGTTGAAGTTTAAAGAGTGCTTGTTCTCTGATCTCAGAGAACAAATAGCCCACGTGGTGGTCTCTCAGACATGAGCAGCTGTTCTGCCTTCTGAAGTCTGAACCACGCTGCTTTTCTTGGGAAGAAAAGGAAAAAAAGGGGATCCTGTCCATTTTGCTATATTGATGCTTGGGAATCTCATTCTGACTGGAGAAGTTTCTGTATTTAGGAAAAGAGAAGGGAAAACTGTACACTGTGATTGCTGCATGCCTAGCAGCTTTGACAGCATGGGATTTTGCAAACAAAAACGTAAAGAATTTGAAAAGCAGCTCTGGGGAATGTGTTTTTGACCAGACAACACTGTATTACCTCCAAACTGACAGTGATCTCAGGCATGCCTGCCCAAATTCATTGTGCAGAATGGCATGTGGGAAGAACATTGAGTTTTCTCAGAAACCATTCAGATGGCTGGGAATTCTAAATTTCTGCTGCGTCCTCTAACCAACCTTGCAGAAACAGAGGATGCCTGAGATTTTTCTTAATTTTAGAGCTGGCATAGATATTATTCTTTTCACTTTCTTTCCAGCAGTTTTTATTGAGCTAAGAAGGAACTGTGCAACTGAAAATCCAAACAGAATATGAATCTGAGGTCTAAACCTCCATTTGATGGGATCTAAGGAAGATGATTCTACTTTCAGGGGAAAACTGTTAGTTATTTGATATAAGGTGGAATATTTGTGTTCCAAGTAAATAATACTTCTCCCTCTGCATAATAATATATAATATATAATAATATATTATTGATGAATGCATTAGGAAGCAGGCTGAAGATGCATATGTTAGCAGTACAGTACAGTTTGAGAAAGTATTGCCATCTCTCACTGTTTCTCGACACACAAGACTGGTTTGGAGGGTTTGTAGTAAAATCTAAAACCTCACATACCTTTCACTGTCCTTCAGCTGCTGCCATTCTTTGCAAACTCGTTTGTGTGAGTTGCATTACACAGGGGACAAAAAGCTTATCACTGCAATAAATTACTTTTTGCTGATGGACTGCTGAGGAGGTTTTTTCGCCTGGGGACACTGGTTCATTCATCAATTGGCTGAGTTCCTAAAATTCTGCATGTACCATTGGAGCTTGTTTTATGGGGGTGGATTATTGGCACTGCATTACGAGATGGCTACCACAGCACTGAAATGTGAAGGCCCACTGCAACTCGAGGAGGCTGATAAGGCTGCAGGAGGCTTACTGCTTGCTTCTGAGGAAGACCTGTTATCTGTCCCAAGGCTGCTGAAAGTTGAGATTGTGAAGCAAGGTAGAGGAATGTGGAACAGTGAAGGTGTTTTTCCCAAAATACTGATGGGAAATGCTTAATAACTCAGTGTGCAGAGGTATAATGATCATCACATTTGTCTACCGTTATCAGGTAGCTAGTTGCAGTACGCAGTAGGTAATATTAGATTAAATAAAACAATTAGATGTTTTATTTAAAAGAAATGCACCCTACTTGAGAGGCTTGCAGTTTTCTTTGTTAAGCTTACTCAAAGTGGTGACACAAAAACATTACTGGGTTTTCCTAGAGCACTACCAGTGGGTTCCTGCTGCTCATCCCACTGATGCACTCGTGGACCAGCAACCTTTGTGATCAGAGAGGGCAGCTCTTGGGGCTGAGGCTTCTGCTGGAGGCTTTGCTTATCTATTGCGTTGATCATAGCTGTTGCCTGCCAGTGGTCATTCATGTCAGCAAGGAACATCTGAGTAGAAAAAGAAAATGTCAAAACCTTTATGCAAGATGGAGGTGTGAAATCTAATACTTAAAAACCCCGAATGGTGACTGTTTTTCTTGCTGAGCCAAAGCTTTCCTGCATCCTTTTCTCATTTGCATTTTCAGTGTTTGTTTTCAGATGATAATAGGTAACTAACTTCTTCAATTACAAAAAGAAGAGAAAAAAGGAAGTTTTATATAATTCCCATCATAAGACTGCTTTGGAATAATCATGAGAGTCTTTGTATTATTGTCTGATTCCTCCTGGTCTTTCTTCTGTGTGACAGTTACATATGTAAAACACAGTTTTCTAAGCACTATTGAAATCTATTGATTTTTATTTTAGACTGTTCTTGCATAGGTAGAAGTAATAGACAGAAACTGAGAATGAGGTCCGTGACACAGCCCAGTAACTGTGAAGCAGTGCTTATTTCTCTGCGGTTGCTGGGGATCCATAGGGAGCATTCCTTTCCCCACTTTCTTTAAAGCAATTGAGTTGTCTGCAGGGTTCTTTCAGTGCCTTTAGGGGAGCAGTCTGCAGGACCAGAATATTTTTCTGTGATTCTGTTGTAGGCAAAGGCATACAGCCTTCTTGCAGGCAATCTTCCTATGGAGTTTAATTTATTTAACAAAGAATCTGACCACCTTCTGTCTTAGACAGCATCAGGAACTAAACTTATATCATTACAAATGTTTGTTAATGTCTCTATAAGTGTCATGTCTTGTCACTGCAATATTTTTGTGCTTATTGCTGAAAGAATTCCACAAACAAAATCCAAAGAAGCAGTTCTATATGTCAGAGTATTTAAATTGGTTGTTATTAACAAATGAATTCAAGTTTTATATTTATACATTAAAAATAAATAGCCTGACATAAAAAGTAACTTGAAAGTTCCACTAAAAATACTTAGTTATGTGGGGTCTGGAAATGAAGCTCTTTAATTGCACATTTTAAAAAGCATCTCTTCAGAGGCAAAGTTCAGGACTTAACCAAATTCACCCAGTGTTGCCTTAATTAATACTTTTTAAATAATTTTCAAACATGAAAATCAATTATAATCATTTGTAACAGCTTTAATATGTAGGAGAAAATGTACCTTAATAAATATGTTAATAATAGAAAACTCAGTGACAGAAGTTTCTGTAACTGAAGTGACTGTACTATGCAGCAAAGATATAAGGGCTTAGAAAAAATCTCTTTGATTTGTCAAAAGGAAAAGTTCTCTGCACACCAAGCACTAAGCAATTTGAAAAGTCTGATCTTGTCTTTCATTGATAGAGAGTGCAGAGTTGAGTGAAAGTGGCAGAACTGTTTGTGGAGATGAACTCATCTAAATTTAATTCCTTTCTGTTTGTAAAATATTGCAAGATCTTGCTCAAGGGGTGCTTTTTTTGGAGTTAAGTTGGTAAAGAAAATTAATACATTTGAAGAATATGAAAACTTAATCTGATTTATTACTTCTAATTTTTCTCCAAGTGAATTCTTCTCTGGGTGGAGGATTTAAAATGAAGCAGAAATTTAAGCAAATTCATTTGGCCACATATGGCTTATATTTTTACTTGTGGTAGCAGCAATTAAAAAATGTTCTTTAACTTGCACCTGTCCCCACTGAACTTATGGCTGTCTTTCAGTGCTGATGAGGGAGCCGAAAACAACCCAGAGCTGTGTGTAATACTCTGGGGTCTAAGGTTTAGAAGTAATGATTTTCTATCAAAAAAGCATCACATTGAGTTTGTGTGTCTTTATTGCCAAAGTCTTGTTTGAATATCTTGGTAGTGCATATGGCTAGTTCTTACTTAGAACATATATAACTCTTTTCTAGATGATTTTCTTTATCTGTTTCTGTCATTACAGGCATGACATAATGTCAGTCAGACTTTGTAGCCCTTGGCCACTTGCCTGTAGCTGCTGCTCTCCTCTGCTTGCCAAATGCTTTGTCATGCTGCTGCAGCAGGGTGAAGAAGAATGTGGGGCAGATGTGTCTTGACCTGTATCTTGAAGTGAAGATTGCACCTTAAATATAAAGCGATCCTTGGGCCTTCTTGCTTCAATTGCAGGAAGTGTTAGCCTTGCAGGCTCTCACATTAGTTGGGAAATTTAACCATTCATATATCTGCTGGGAAAAGAACATGGCAAGCTGCAAACAATCCAGGAGATTCCTGGAGTTCATTGGCAGTAGCTTTCTGTTCAGGTATTGGACAGACCCACCAGGGATGGAGTGTTGCTGGACCTGCTGTTCACCAATGCAGAAGAGATTGTTAAAGAGGTTAAAATTGGAGACAGCCTGGGCTGCAGCAACCAAGCTCTGGTCAAATTCATGATCTCAAGGAATGTGGGCCTGGATAAGTGTGGAGTCAGAACCTTGAACTTTGGAAGAGTGAATTTTAGGCTGTTAAAGCAATTGTTGGAAGAGATCCCCTGGAAAAACATCCTTAGGGACAAAGGAACAGAAATGAGCTGGCAGCACTGTAGATGCCTTTACTGAGATCACAGCAGCACTCCATCCAGCCTATCATAAGAAATTAGGCAGATGAGGCAGGAAACCAGGCTGGCTAAGTGAGGATCTGCTGATCAGACTGAGGTGAAAAAAGGAAAAGTATGAACAGTGGAAGTGGGGATGGGTGGTCTGGGAAGAATAGAGGGATACTGTATCTATGTGAAGGGATGGAGTCAGGAAAGCCATGGTGCAGATGGAATAGAACTTGCTAAAGGAGGTGAAAAACAGGAAGGAATTCTTTAGATACATTGGGCAGACTAGACAGGCAAAGGAGAGTGGATCCTCACCGATAAATGAAAAGGGAGACCTGGCCTCTTCAGATGTGGAGAAGGCTGAGATACTTAACAAGTTCTTTGATTTAGTTTTCATGGCCAGTCAGGCTTCTTATGCTTGTGTCCCTGGGTCTCCTGTGAAGAAAGGAGAAAGATTGAGGGAGTTGTGCTTATTTAGCTTGGAGGAGAGAAGGCTGTGGAGAGACCTCATTAAGGCCTTCTAGTTCCTGAAGGTAATGTATAAATAGCAGGAGGGGGACTAACTTTTTACATGGTCTGATAGTGACCATGGGGGAATGGCTTTAAACCAAAAGAGGGAAGATTTAGGTTAGATGTTAGGCAGAAATTTTTCACTCGGAGGGTGATGAGGCACTGGAACATGTTCCCCAGAGAGGCTGTAGATGCTCCATCTCTGGGGGCATTCAAAGCCAGGTTGAATGGCACCCTGGCAGCCTGATCTAGTGGTTGGCAACCCTGCCCATGGCAATGGGTTGATCTTTAAGGTCCCTCCCAACCTAAGCCGTTCTAGGATTCTATGATTCTATACATAACATTTGATGAAAAATGTCACAGCTTCTCTAAACTAAGGAGTAGATAATGGAATTTTCAATACATGTGTTTTTCTTGGCTTCTACACGGTATATTCCTGTATAGAATAGCTCATGCTCCTGATTTTTCATGCAGTATATATTCACGTAGGAGCTGTAGATGAACATATATTTCTTATAAATGAAATACTGTGTGATAATTTATGACATAAAAAAGTAAAGTGAATGCTTATTGCATTTATTTGGTTTTTCATTCCAGAACTATTCTATTCATATTTCTGTTAGTTATCAATCAACATACATGTTAATTACTCCCTCTTTATACTTCTCTTTTGTATTTATAATTGTTCCATTGGAAACACCAAGAAGGACTTTAAAGACTTCACTTTCTTGTCATCTCTTATTCATTTTTTCTTTTTCCTATCAAGGGAAGAAAGAAGAGAAAGTTTACTTGAATGCAGCTTAAAAGGAGTTTACACCCAGCTTATCTGATTTGATCAACAGTGATTTAATGCCAGACTAGCGCTGTTTGACTACTTTAATTGATTTTTTCACTTATTGTGGGTCTGAAGGGAATGGTTTCATTGCTTAACCTGTAGGTTTCCTTAGGATTCTCATTTGTTTAGTCCAAAAACCCTATGACAGATTTAAGGTAGTAGTTGGGCATTTTTTTTGTCAATTGAATGCATGTTCTGCTGCTCTTTGCTGGGATAATAGAATATAAAGAGAGCTACGGCTCTGGGGACCTGAAGTGAATTATATTTGGCTGTATGCTGTAAATATGTGCTACAACTGAGCACAAACTAGTTCTTTTATGATTCATAAATGCTTTATAATCCATTTACTTATTTATTTATTTTGGTTGCCCTCTGAGTCTATAAACAGTAGTGGCTGGTGACTGTGGTTAAGCATCTACAGAGATGCTTGCTGTCATGCAACTCTAGGCTGAGAAGCCTCTGCTGCTGGTGTATGGAGCTTGAAAACCTTTTAGCTTCATATCTCACTCTCAGCCCTTCTCCTTGCTGACTGCGCTGGAAGAGGCTGCTGGGGAAGATCTTTAGGATGACACAAATAAGAGTTTCTCCTTCAGCTTTCCTCTCCCCTGTAACCCCAGAAAAAAAAAAAAAAACCCACCCTGAATACTAAAACAATTGAATGAAGAAATTAGTCATGCTCAGCACTGTGCAGACGTAGACAAAATATTCCCAAATAATTTACTATCTCTGTGCAGGATGTATGTGGGAATGAAGGGCACATTTCATTGTTCCTTGTTGTTCACTGTATATCTTTATTAAAGGTGGTTGTACGTAATTTGCTCATATGAAAGGTTATTCAGGAAATAATTAGCTGTGAATCTGTTTGCTCCTGTGCAGAGGTCATCTATTGAAATTGTATACAAATTACCAAACTTACTAATTAGCATAGATGGTAATGACATCTCTGCTTTTTCTTCTGTTGTTGACCCTGGAAGAATCTCTTTGTTTGCTTGGGTATTTTCACTTAGTTTTTTCTAAATTGCTAATTGCAATTAGCAAATTTACTAGTGTGCTCTGTATGCCATAAATCATCTATTTTTATCCTACATAGCTGTCAAAAATGTTGATCCATGGGGTCAATTGTGCATTTTTTCTTCCTTTAACACTCTCTGTATTTATTTATTTTTCATTTACTATTTAATCCATCCTAATATACTTATCCTTCACCTCAGAGCAGTAAACTTTCGATTTCTTTAATATCTCTCTTCCTTCAGGCTTTTCCTTTGTATTATTTTCTTGTCAGAATATCTGCTTTCCATGATTTCTGCTCTGGGTCTTAACACTTAAATGTTCAGTGGATGGGTTGGTCTAGAGTTAGTGTGTGTTGCAAGTAAAGATGAAATCTGATCTGGCAACTGCATAGCAAATCTCAGGACAGGACTGAGCACATGTTCTTCCACTGTGAAGACTATTATTTAAATAACAAATACATTTGTTCACTTCAAATTAGAGGATGGGAATATTGAAATGACTGAAGAAAGTTAATACAATGCAAATTAGTACACGTATATCATTGATTTGACATCTTTCTATAGTACAATAGTCCAAGTAAGTTGTTTTCTAGTAAATAAGAATGTCTTCTCTGATTAAAGGGTAGTAATTGGATTTTATATGTTAATAGTGTGGCCCAGAGCAATTTTATAATAATCTTCTAAATGCTTGTAAAAAAAACACCCAAAGAGCAAACAAACAATAAAACCAACTCCACAACATAATTAATAAAACAACCCCCAAAACCCCATCAAACAAAATGCATACACAGCCACCCCAACACTCTATTACTTTCAAGAAATGCAGTTGCTACTTCTCTTAATTCATCTTAGTGAGCTGTCAATAAATTTCAGTCTATTAGATGCAGAATTGAATTAGCTAGGGTTGTGATTTACATGATTTCTGCTTACTCGTTATTTGCAATTTCTAGTAAATGTTGCCTGTGCAAAATAAACATACTTAATTTGTAGACAGTGGTGAGAAATTGTTTTTCATTTTGGTGACAATGTGACAGCATCAAAGTGCTGTCCATTTTAAGGTTGAAAATACACAGTTCTCTTGCCAGAGCTGAAAATGTGTTATAATGCTTAGATCACAGATTCCATATTATCAAAGACCCAGTATAAAGTTGGAGTCATTTATTCCGAAAGGAAATGAAGATGTTGCCTTGCCAAACATGATGTTCATGTTGGACCTAGAACTGGTAAAGGGAAACCCATATTTCCCTTCCAACTTCTACCAAGGTAACACAAGCACCATGTGCTTTAACCTAATTTGTTTTATGTCAGATTATTTTCAGACTGTACACTGAATGCTGGCTGATTCTGGCTGTCCCATGGTGAGATGCTACTCTGTGCAGTGCTGGTTGTGTCTGTGTCTGTATCCTCAGGCATGTTTTCTAGGCCCAAATCAGCAGGTCCAGCACAGACTTGCACTTGCAAAGGCTTCAGCAGGCCACCTGCTCCTTGACTTTCAGCTGGGGTTTGCCCACTGTAATATACAGGTATGGTATTCTCTGTAAGAAGTCCAAGACATGGAACACCTTCTCTAGGAGGACAGGCTGAGAGAACTAGAATGGTTCAGCCTGGAGCAGAGAAGTCTCTGGGGAGACCTGAATGCAGTATTTTAGTATATAAAGGGAGAGTGGGCTGTAAGGAAGAAGGGGACAGACATCTTAGCAGGTTTTATTGTGATAGGACAAGGGAAAATGGTTTCAAACTAAAAAAAATGTCCATTATATGAGGAAGTAGTATGTGCTTAGAGGACAGAAGAGTAAGGATTTGAGGAGTCCACTTCTGTCAAATCTCTGAAATCTGTGGAAGATATAGCTTGTGTATTGAGTAGGAAGTTAAAAGTTGAATGTAAAAATAAAATATTTAGTTTACAGATAAATATGAATAAAACTGTCTAAATATAGTAGTTTTAAGAAATAAAATTGATATGACTACAAAGAAAAAGATTTTGCAAGCACTTTAGAAAATTATAAAAGAAAATAGCATGAAGGACTTGAGGATTTTTTCAAGGATGTTAAATATTGAAGGAAAACTTGCAGATTTAGATAGTGGAAAACAATTGCAAGCCTCATCATGGAGGACATGGTTCTCTATCTTTATCATCTTTCTTATTCCAAGTTCAGGTAAACATGGAAATACAACTTTGAAACTGCAACTTTTAAATTGGAAAAAGTCCTTGAGAGAGAAGGAAAGAGAGGGGAAAAAAAGTAAGGAGGAGAGCTTTCTGATCTTACTGAGGGAGAACATATGGTACCAGTGTTTCTGAACTTGTCATAAACTGTGCTGAGGAAGAAAGACGTAAAAAAGATTACAGTCTGTCTTGAAACGGAAAATATTGAGATCTTTTTTTCTTCTTTTGAACACATAAAGATCAGCAGTACATCATAAAGAAGAAAAAAGGAAGGATTAAATCCTTGAAACTGAATTTAGTGGAAGAGAACCTGAAAAATTCAGTTTTCCTACGACACAGATAGTGAGACTATACTGAAGTATGGATTGCCAGCCTGCTAAACCCAGAAGAAAATGACTGCAAAGATAGAGAAAAAGTTAAGAGAAGAAAGAGGTTAAAGTTATTTTAGATGACTTGTGTTATTCTATATACATGCAAGGTAGCAAATATGCAAGAAAGAAAATATGAAAGGATTATAAAGGAAGAAAGATAATATTTTCCATGAAGTTAGGAGGAAGGACACATTCTGAAGAAACAGAAAGGAGTAGATAGAATATAAGTGAAGGAAAAATGTGTGAGACAGGTTTATAGAAGTAGATTTTAAGAAAAAATGATATTGTATTATTTGAAAGATGATAATTATTTCCTTAAATGTAACAGATGATTTTGCACATTTTTATTATGA